>JAASAO010002730.1:0-66144 GCA_017311375.1 Mytilus coruscus | reverse complement strand
AAGTAAATTTCATTTTAAAAATTTTAAAAAAAAAAAAAATTTTATTATTTTTACTTTTTTAAAAAATTTTTTCAAAAAGGGTAAAAAAATCCAAAAATTTCAAATTTTTTAATCTAAAAACAAAAATTTTAAATTTAAAATTTTTTCTTTTTCAAATTTTTAAAAACAGAAACAAAATTTTTCCTCTTTTTCTTTATGAAAAATTGACATTTTAAAAAACTAAACAATTCGTAAACCAAATACCATTTTTGTTTAATAAAGTCAAAAAACAACACAGTAAAATGTTGAACTTAAATTTACCAATTTAGCCAAGACTACATTATTCTTTATACGAAACGTTAATTGCCAAAAACAAATTATATCTTTTCCTAAATAAATTTGCTTTTGTATAATAAAAACATTATAAAGAACAATTAAATACTCATTCATTAAAATTGCCAAACTGTAAAGAAAATGAAAAGGTATTTAATGAAAATATAAAAATTTAAAATTACAATTTATTAAGTGGTTTAATATCACTTTTAAATTTAAATAAAAATTAATTTAATTCCTATAGTACAATAAAACAATTCTCAAAATTGGGTCATTTAACAAAAAGTGTACTAATGGAGTGTTTTTAAAGCCACAAATAATTTCAATTAAGTTTATAAATGTTTTCCATTAAAATTGAATTTGTTGTCAACTTGTGATGTTGAATGAAATTTATCAATTATATTTCCAAAACATAAAATTTGTAAAAAATTTGCCACTCAATCCAAAAAATATAGGTCAAATTTCAAAAAAACATAACTAATTTTAGCTTATCTCAAAAGAATTCATTTAAATGAAGTAAAAAACTATAGCTTCGTTATCACTAATTAGCATTAGTATGAAATTAAATTTCTTTTAAAATAATTTACTTAAAGGTATAATTAAAAAAATCTATTAAATGTATAATAAATAATTAGGCAAAAAAAACAATTTATAATTTTGATAAGATTATGAAAAGTCTAATTCAACTATATTCAATAAATTTATAGTCAAATTTAGAGTTTGACAATTTTCTAATTCGAAGTTTGTACTAAATTTGATTTAAGAATTAGAAACACAATTATTTTAATAATAAAACTTGTCTAGAAAAGAAAAGCTCATTGTGAAATATAATGTTCTAATCAATTATATAACACGATAAGTCTTTCAAATTTATAGAATAAATTTATTCCTTTATGCTAATATAAGGCATGTCCAAAATAAATAGTTTAATGCAATACCTTATAACAAAATTAAATCTCAACAGTTTTTGAAATTTTATTTATTACCAATTTAGTATTAAAAAATGTTTAAGAAAATAAGTAAAATAAACACTTATAAAAATATCTGAACACGAACATAAATGTCTTCTAATAAAGAGAAGTTCATAATGAATTTAACATTCAAGTGTATACTTATTACATATAAAATGCAATAAATTAATTAAATTGAAGCCTTTGTACAATTTCCTATAATTGATTAATTGCAAATTGTGTAAATGTAAAGAACAATTAATTAAAACCGGAATGTTTTAAACAATAACCCTATCTTAGACAGATGTCAAAATAATTACTAAAGCCAAATTTTTAAGTAAGATCAAATAAGAGTTTTCCTAAATAATGAAAGAAAATCAATACTTATTAATGATTTGAACTAATTAATGGATCTTAGAATTGTTTTACTTGTTAAAATGTTAAGACTAGTAAAAAAGTTCAATTAATCATATTTAAAAAAGGGATTGTACTGATAAATAAATAGTTCAAAAATTAAAGCATAATAATAAAGTTGCATTAATCAATTATTTTACCAATATTAAATGAAAATTATAAATTTACCTCAGAATTTTGCCTCAAATATTTTATAAACTTTAATTTCAAATACTTAATAAATATTTAAAACTACACTGGTAAATCTAGAAGAACTTAAATAAAATTGCATTAATTCAATTCATTTATTAAAAATATACTGCAATTGATTGGAATAACTTGATAAAGTTTTCATTTTAACATTTATGCAATTAATTATTCAATTTACATCTAAAATTTACAAATGAAATAAATTCTGACAGAAGAAAGCTAAATTTTAAATTCATATCCTGAAAAGAATTGGCAAAATCATTTATTCTTTATCAAAATCAAACAAATTTTTCTATTATTGACATCTTGTTTAGTCAAATTAGTAATAATAACAAAATAAAATGAACTAAGATAGGCACTTAAAAATTTCTCTTATTTATTGTTTGAGTCATTAAAAATTAAGGCATCAATTATTGTCAAAAACTAAGATTCAAAACTGTCAGAAGATATAATTCTTAAAATATATTACACACAATTTAGTCCTAATCATCATTAATTCATCAAAATGAATCATATATAATCTCTTTATTTCAAAATACTAACTGAGAAATAGTAGAAAAGTGAAAGACAATTAAAATATCAACTTTCGATTCTAGACACAAAACAAGTAATCATCAAATATGTGTCTAATTCAAAGTTGCTAATGATAAAATAACTTACTGATTTACAATGCTGATAATCGTGATCAGATTATATCACATGCAAATTTAGCAGTTTTCAATTTATGCCATATCCTAAACTAGATGTCGAATTGTATATAGCAATTATGACATGAAATTATATTTCAACTATACAACAATTCTAATGTGTCATAAATTATTCGTCAACTTAATTAATTCACTAAATTGATAAATAATTTAATAGAAATCATGCTATTTAAAGAATAAGTCAATGAGGACTAATTGTATAGATTCATTAAAACATAATATTCATTAAGCAAGTCAGTATTAATGCATAATTATAGTTTCATAATGATAATTGATAGAAAATGTCAAAATTTCTTACAAAATTGTAAGTGTAGCTTAATTGAAATAACTTATAACTTAAGACAATGCTTCAATAATTAATAAACTTTAATTTCAATGTCTATAATAATGATGATTAAAATGAGTCTTAAAAGATGAAATAGCTATCAATGTCAATTTAAACCAATTTGCCTATTACAGCCAAATAAGTTGCTATAAAGAAGAATATAAAATGTATTTAAACTTAATGTAAATCTAACTGTTGATGAAAAGACAATTCTTGATAACAGATTTGAATATAATTATAGAACTATTCGGATCAAACTGTTTAACATTACTTTTAAAAGCCTGATTGTCAAATTTGCAGCAAACATTAACTTTGCAGATGAACTAGAGTTTGAGAAATATCTTGCCAAAAATGTATGAACATAAGTGTAGTTTGGAACTGAATAGTCGCTGAAACATATCAGTAATAAGTATTACTGAGTTGACAACTTTATACTTTGAGAAATTGTCAGAAAAGATTCATGATCATAGTTCTGCAGACATAAGACCGATATTTTAATTTGCTATAACAAATGCCAACTTAAACGTGTGTAAACGTAAAGTCAATTCAGAAAATCAGATAATGCTATATTAACTTGCATAAACTCATTTAAATTCAAGTAATATGTAAACTGAAGATCACTGTCAATATCCAAATATTAATGAATAATCATTAGTTCGTGTAACTGTCCGAAAACAGTAAACTATGGCTAATGAAAATACTTAAACAAGTGAAAAGAAGTGGAACTTAATGTACATAATAACATGTTTATACAAATATGGAAATCAAAATTAATGTTTGCATAGTATATCTGAAATGATTGTCAAATCACTATAACTGGAATCATTCAGACAATTTGACAATATTGCTAATACAAATACTGCTTGTCAGTCAAATTAAAATTCCATTAGTAAATGCTAACTATGAAGCACATAAAATCAGAAATTTATAATAATTGTATTTAAGAAATGACATTGATTGCTTAAATATGGTGTAAGTTAAATTACATTACAAAATTTCTATACTTAAATGACTCTATTCAATTTACATGTTATTCAAATTCATACCATTATAGGTTAGAAGTCAAAAATTTCAAAATGTATAAATATTTCAAAGCAACTACATTAAAAATCTTCATATATAACATTTAATTTATGAACATCATTTGTACAACTTTTAAATAATGAATGTAACAATGTCCATAAAGATTATAAATTAATGAAAATTGTATTCGTAGACAAATAAACCAATAAATTTGCATAAGAGAATTAGTACTGAAACTGAAATCAACCATTAGGCTCAGTAATGTGTCTATAATTCATATAATGTCTTAACCTAATTTGCACATTTGTTCAATTTGATTGTGATAAGTCAAATTATATCAATATTGTTTACTTAAAATTAAAATAAATCAATTACCTAATAAAAGTCGAACTGTAATACGAAGAGCTATTACTGAAAATTATGACTATTTGCATGCTAATACTTAATTCCAAATTCATTAAAATCAAATCCAATTATTATTTACTTTATTAAATTGAATGAATGAAGTCTAAAATAATAAAAAATTTTAAAGAATATTCCTCTAATTATAATGTAATTATTAGACTAATTCATTAGTTGTCAAATTGTTAATTTAATAAAATGTGCACTTTAAAATGATTATAGTTATCAATTACTATGACAGTAGATTATATGTATAAGCACTTAATTCAAAATATAAAATTATTTTAGTTTTGCAATTAATTAGAACAATATGAATGAAATTTTTTCAAAAACAATTGTAAGTTAAAGAACTTAATGCTATTAAAATGTCATTTAAGAATATAGTCAAATGAACAATTGCATAAATTACTTTATAAACGGCTAATTATGATATAAAAGCACAGTTTAAATGTTATATATCATGATAAATAATGCTGATTTTTAACTTCAAATTCTAGTAAATTGAAGTTATAATGAACATTCTAAATATTCAATATGTTCTCAACTATATAAGTAAGAATAGAATGCTTAAAGCACTGCTTTACTAAATCGCCTTGTAATTACAAGTGCAATATAACACTATCCATATAACAAATTAAATAGCATGTCAACGAGAGGAAATAATGCTCTTTTATAAATCTATAATCATGAAAAATCTAATGAATAACTAATGTCAACTTTAATAAACTTATCATTCAATGTACTTTATCGACTAGTAGTTTCGAAAACAACATTGTCTAGGCATTTATTCTAAGAACTGATGCAATAGAAAACACTTAAGCTAATTCAAATAAATACCAATAGTTAACAGCTTGCATGAAAAGTTAAGGTATTTCTAAAATGTTGTGAACAAGTCAATTGCAAATTATGTCTTAACAATTACAGAATGATCTTACTAAAATTTAGCAATTCATATACGCTCAATGTAATAACTTTATTATTCATTTGATCACTCAGTCAAACATCTAGTATAAATTGAACTCAAATTTATAATCTGCTCAGTTCTAAAAATGACGAAAATATTCATGTGAAACGTTGGAAGTAAATATGACAAATCATTGAATTAAGAAATGTAAAACAGAAAACCTTAGAAGCAAATATTAGTCAGTGTACCTATAATATGATCAAAAGAAACTTGTCAATAAATCTATGTTGCACTTGACTTATATGAGTACTTTACCATTCTAAACTGATATTGACATTATAAATGTTTCGTCTTCTATTCTAATTAATATTGTATGTAGATAAGTAGAAATTAAACAACATCATAATAATATTCAAACAAAGCATGTCATAAATTGTAATTTAGTCAAATCTGCTTTAATAAATGCTAATCATTATATAAATTAAATTGCAATTAACTGAAGATATGCAATAATGGCATTTATATCGAATCATGTCAAATTAAATATTCTTACTCTAAATAAGTTTCAACAATCTAAATTTATCAAAGTATTATATTTCAATTCTCTAATAGATCAATTAGAAATGATAGACAATCAAAGTAAACACATAAAATTCCAACTTTAAAGTTTCTATACTTAAAAATGTGTCTCAGGTATTGTCAAATAATGTTTATAAATTTGATTTAAGTTATATGATACAATTAAGTTGATCAATAAATGATTATAATCTAATTTAGAACAATGTAGGTATAAATTTCTTACGAAATTCTGCATATAACAAAATAGACAATTCAACTACATTTCTATAACTAAAGATAATTGATGAAACTGCTAACTACATAATCAATACTCAATGTTAAGCTTATCATCATGAATGAGAAAAAAATATTTCAATTATCAACTTATGGCCAAAATTATATGACTCTGGTCAATGATCATTATCAACTTCTTTATTAAAAGTTAGCAGAACAATTCCTTTAAATATGAAATATTTAAGAAATTAAGAAAAATAGCTATTCAGAGATAAAATTCTTACAAGTAGCTTAAAACAAGATTCAATGTAGCGTACAATGAGTCTATGAATTGAAGCATATGCTCTATAATAGCTTCAATTATCGACCAATCATCAGATAATTGCAATGATAATGCTGAGATAATGTGTAATATTAACAGTTTCATGGATCCTATGAAAGTATTATTAGCAAAATGACTGCATTTAAATTAACCATATTTAAAGTACTAATGAAATTTAAAGGTACAACAGAATATAAAATCGTGAAACCATAGTAAAAACATGTAACTAGTTAGACTCACTGATATACCATTGAACATTTATGTACAGTGAATTGATTGAATTAAGAATGCAACTGATCTGATAAACTTATACGATACGTACTGAAAGTTCGAGTAAGATTAACTTTAGTTAAATGTAAATATAATTCAAGAATCCAATGTGAACGCTAAAAGTAAAAGTATTTAAACGAACAAGTTGAAATCCCTGTTAAGAAATGTGACAATATTACCATTGAAACAAAATTTCAGAATTGATTACGATATCTATACAGTGTACAATTAGTACCACTTATCAATTATCGAAGTCAATGAACATAATTGATTCAAATATAATTCAAATAGATTGTCATAACACACTGTTAGGTCAAATTTATGAATTTGAAATGATCTATAGTAAATTGTACAATAATTATTCAATTCATCAAAGAAAATTTCATAGTTCAATAACTTATGTAGACATAAGAGTGTCGTACATAAATTTACATTCTACAATTATCTTAAATGTTGTCTAATTTACAAATTGTACTCAAAATAATGCTAGACATGTAAGTCAAAGATTTAGAAATAGTAAATGCATAAATTAATCAAAGTATCAATATTCATATGCTAAAAGCATTTAAAACTATCAAATCCATAATGACATTTAGTCATTTTTAAAACATTATACAAATCTTAGAAGTGTATACTCAATCCAATAAAATCAAGACAATAGAAAGCAAAATCATTAAAGTTTAAATAACTTATGCAACTGAAAGAAAGATTGACACAAGCTGTCATAGTAATTAAGTACTAATCGTGGCCTAATTTCAAGGTCAAATTAATTGAATACTTCCTATTTAGCAATTGTACAATTACTATAAAACCTATGAGATCAATTAAGAAATGTCAGAATAATACCTTGTAAGTAGAACGTATTGATGTAAACAATTTCAAACATTAAATTCGGCTTCACAAAAATTATGTCAATATTCACTCTAATTAACAGTAAATAAATTACTGATTAAAGCAACAGATACAATATCACTATTAATTCAATTATAATTGATCAAACTCATAATGAGTTCGATGCAATAGGTTCAATATAAATGTAGCCAATATAAATCTTTCATAGTACAAGTTACAAAAGTTTCAATGTTGACATAATATCGAAATGATTTAATCATAACTTTATGATAAATGTTAATTAAAATGAAACTAATTATAAAGCATTAGCAAATAAGTAAAACATCAATTTGGACTATTCTAAAGTAAGATATAACTTAAATTTGAATTAAGACAATAATAACTGTACAGAATGATATTGCAAACTTTATTGTCAAATCATATACTGTGATAAAGAACTGTTTACATAAGTTTAACTTGTATTAGTAACAGTTGTCGCAAATTTATTCACTCTGTTTACAACAGATGAAATATTCGGCTAAATTATTAAACATAAGTTAAATACATAACAAAAGTGAGATAAAGTAAAGAACTAGTCAACGACAATTTACAATAGCTACAATGATATAGATATCGCATACTGATTAAATGCTATCAAATCTTTGTAATACAGAATTTTACGAATTAAACTGTCAATATTCTGAGTGAACAATGTAAACATAATAACTTGAAATGTCATAGAAATCCAGTACGAATTTCGTAAAAGGAAAGTGTATTATAACTGAAACCATTCAATCCTCAGTAGTATATAAATGAAAATCTGGAATGATCAAGATCTGTAGAAATCGACAATAATATCATGTAATGAAAGTGTCGAAAATTGAATGCAATTAGAATCTCGAATATTGCTACAATCGACTACAATATAACCTATAAATGTTCAGAATCGTGCAACTACTAGAATGGACAATTGCTTATACATGTAATATGACATGTCGTAAAACAGATTCAATTTAAAGTATATAACGTATAACTTTAACAGAATTCAAGATGAAATCTGCTTAAAAATCACTTTAAATGAAACTAATATTCATGATGACGACTGATACTACTGAATTCGATTACAATTTACTAGACATTTGTTAAATATATACTCTATTAAAGTATTAAATTACAGAAGTCAGAGAAATTAGTACAATATTAATAAAATTGCTGAAATCAATTGAAATAGTTAAATTGCATGTATAGTTAAACTGTATTTTTCAAAATTCTATTTAATAAAGTTGGAATTTATTATCATTTATGTCAAATATTACCAAAATCAGCAGAAATTGTAAAGTACTAATTTCATATTTGGAAAAAACTACCAAAAGTCAATATAATTTCATTAGTTACTTTATACAATTTTTGTACAAAAATTAGCAACATTTTATTTGTCCATTATTGATAATGTAATGAAGTCAAGAAAATTACATTTCAGAAGAATGTTTCGACAGTGCTTAAATATTTTAGTCAAATGACCACAAAATTATAATTACCTCTATGAAAGTTCATTTAAAATGTTACCATAAAATCGCATTAAATATAATTTTTGACCTGGCTAATACCATTTCAATCAATATTCAAAAACATCAAAAATCTTTCATAAATTTTATCAACTTACTATATTCAAATAAAGATAAGCATAATGAATGATGAACGTAAAGGAAAATTAATATATAACTCGTAAATAAGGTTCAAATTCTTGAAACAAACTTGGTGTCATTAATTATATGTCCTATAAGAGTAAAACTTTGAACAATTTATATAAAATTACTTATTGGGTAATTATGAAGGTATGTATCAATGTGTATAGTTACAAACGAGCATTAATATAGAGTTATCAAATGTTAATCTATGAATTAACTGATGAATTTGCTATTCAAACTCAATATGTATAGAGCTTAAGAAATTGTATTGAATAGACAATTTATCACTTACTTGCAAAATAATTTCAACTGAGCATCATTAAATTGCAATGAATAACTAAGCAATTAATTCAGTATAAGTAAAACCTTGTTATTAAAGCAACTAATGACATATCCAAGATATCTAACAATTGATAAATTAATTTGAACAAGTCAGCAAAGGTTAATACTTGATATAGCCTTAAAATGAAATTAATAGTGCCAAAAATTTCCTAGTCAATTCATGCTATTAAAGTATTAATAATGAGTGTAAAATGAATTGCATTGTATAGACTAAACGTAGCTAAACTGTATAAGGCCAATTGCAGTATGCATAAAGTTGATTGCGCACTTTACTGATTTAAAACGCATGAATCATGAATGAAATCAGATATCTTGTCAAAGACAGTTGTAACATGTAAGAGACAAAGACATGTGAAAAGTATAATTACATGTGACTGTACAACGATAGTACTGTCTAAACGGAGAATTACGTTACCAAGATGAAATCTAACCGATTCTATAACGTGAAACAACCAGTACGAACAGACATTAGTAAATTCTCACATATTGAAATCTTTGTGCAGAGTTCAAAATTGATTCTGTTAAAATAATTAAAGCTAACGATGTAGTAATAACTAAGCAATTTCAGTAAATACTATTAATATTCTGAAATGTAACCGAATGTTCAAGTAAATGTCTTCAAAATTACAATTAATAAATCAGAATTCTATGTGAAATAATACCATGGATGACGAAGTGCTACTGCATACTGAAATGCAGAAACGACATAGACAGATACACTTAAAATTGTCTGACGATAGGATAATGCTTGCACAATATCAAAATGCAAGTAAATTATAACAAATTGGATATGACGTCATTTATCCAATTATCGATCGAATTGACATCAACATTCAAATAGACCATCTAATTCTATTTCTATGTCTGATTCGAAGTTCAAGAATTTAAAACATTCAATTATAATTATCTACATCATTAAAATAGTTAAAACGTCTAATTATAGTTCATGCTTAACATTAAAAGTAGAATGTGATTAAATTCACTATAATTAGTTGTGGGCATAAAAGCTATAATTTTTACAAAATTCACTAAATAAGTAAATCATTTTCATGAATAATTGACATAATTTAATCCAATAATTCATTTAGAATTCCAATATATCAAATTCATAGCTCTAATGACAATCAATGAAATTCAATTTAAATACTGCATAAATTGCTTTCAATTTCTATGAAGTTATTCAAGTTTATATTTAAATTTTTTGCAAATTTAATTTATGCACCAATATCAAAATTAGCTTTTCAAATTTCATCAAATCTTCAATTAAAAACATCTAAATTAAATATCTCAAACAAAATAGAAAATCAGAAAAACCTGTCAGAGAGAAAGTAAGCATGCTACTTTTATGAAAATATTGAAACAACTGAAAAGTCAAATTTGGGCATGTAAGCTGTAATGTCACTTTTAACAAAATTTCTATCAAAAAAGTGGAAATCATTTATTCTCATGTAGTTTGACAAACTAATACGAATAGATCAGTCAGGAAGTTGTCAAAGTACAAATTCAATATTTGCTGAAATGCACCTCTTAGGCCACAGAGCACAATTAAATTCCTCTATTAGTTCTTTATAACGTTTTGTCTCATTAAAAAATTGCACCAATTTGTTTTGTCAAATCTTGTGTGTGTGTAATGTACAGTGCAAGTCCAAAATTATATCCAACATTCAGAAAAATTGCTTTTTACATCTTACAAATTTAGCCAATACACATCCATATCCCTATGGACAAGTCAAGAGATGTTCCGAAAACTGTAAATATTACCTTTTGCACCTGGCCTAATCACTCTTTCCATATCAAAATCAGTTAAAATGCAACATCCAAAAATTTATTTCAGCTCTCTCTTTCATTTCCACCCCATAAAAACTAAGAAATGAATGAGAAAGGGAAAGAAAAATAAAGAAAAATACACTTTAATTAAAGGGAACTATATCGTGGACAACGAAAAGCGGGATCATTAATTGTGGTCTCGGCCTATTAGGGTCAAAACTTGACCAATTCTAATAAAACTTGGCGTGATTTAAGTGAAGTGTATTATGAGATAGTTTACCTAGTTTCAAAGCCATAAGATATCAATTATAGAAAATGTGGCATTTTTATATCTGAACTTTGGGTGCTGAATTGTGACGTTGAATTAGAACAATTTCAACTATCAAATTTCGGCTTCAAAAACAAAAGATACAAAAATGTGCACTTTTCAATGTCTCTATTTATAAGATATCACCTATTTAAAGCAACAGATAGCATACTCAATGTATCAGACTTATAAAATTGGCCAAATTTTAATTTTATATGAGCCAGTGCCAAAAATAGAGGTTTTCAAATGAAGTGAGGCCTTATATGAAATGTAATATTTTCCACTTACAACAATTTTCTGAAGTTGTTAAGTTATAAAAAACCTTCTAAATATTATAAATGTACTTTTAATGGAAATATAAGTTTCAAATAGCATAACACATGTGGATAAAATGGTCTTAAGCAACGTCAAGCTTAAAAACAAGTTGTCAATTTAGGCCGTTCCCATATTTGCATATTAAAAGCATGTAACTGATATGGGAGATGGAAATATGCTTCTTTTGCTCAAATCTTTGCTAAGTTATAATGAAACATGAAGCCTGGATGTAACAAGACTGTTGCTTTCAACTTTATATGTAGACAGTATGGTCGGATGCAAAGTTTATTCACTTTACTGTTTAAAACCGGCATGAAATTTCAGCCTCAAAGGCCAATATTTTAACCACTTGCTATCCAAAAGAAGAAAATAAATGTAGTCTGTGAAACAGACAAGGTAAAACAACCAGTAATAAGTGCTTTTGATACAGATTCAGTGAAATCTGCTAAAAGGAATTCAACTTGTATGTGCATAGAACCTCATATTTCACTTGCTTCATACTGACCGTTAGACTTAGGCCATTAAAACAGCACATTTTGCTCTCTTATTCTATTTTTCTGCTTTTCTTTGTATTCGGAGTTCAAAAATTAGTAAAACATCTAAATTAAATATCTCAAACAAAATAGAAAATCAGAAAAACCTGTCAGAGAGAAAGTAAGCATGCTACTTTTATGAAAATATTGAAACAACTGAAAAGTCAAATTTGGGCATGTAAGCTGTAATGTCACTTTTAACAAAATTTCTATCAAAAAAGTGGAAATCATTTATTCTCATGTAGTTTGACAAACTAATACGAATAGATCAGTCAGGAAGTTGTCAAAGTACTAATTCAATATTTGCTGAAATGCACCTCTTAGGCCACAGAGCACAATTAAATTCCTCTATTAGTTCTTTATAACGTTTTGTCTCATTAAAAATTGCACCAATTTGTTTTGTCAAATCTTGTGTGTGTAATGTACAGTGCAAGTCCAAAATTATATCCAACATTCAGAAAAATTGCTTTTTACATCTTACAAATTTAGCCAATACACATCCATATCCCTATGGACAAGTCAAGAGATGTTCCGAAAACTGTAAATATTACCTTTTGCACCTGGCCTAATCACTCTTTCCATATCAAAATCAGTTAAAATGCAACATCCAAAAATTTATTTCAGCTCTCTTCTTTCATTTCCACCCCATAAAAACTAAGAAATGAATGAGAAAGGAAAGAAAAAATAAAGAAAAATACACTTTAATTAAAGGAACTATATCGTGGACAACGAAAAGCGGGATCATTAATTGTGGTCTCGGCCTATTAGGGGTCAAAAACTTGACCAATTCTAATAAAACTTGGCGTGATTTAAGTGAAGTGTATTATGAGATAGTTTACCTAGTTTCAAAGCCATATGATATCAATTATAGAAAATGTGGCATTTTTATATCTGAACTTTGGGTGCTGAATTGTGACGTTGAATTAGAACAATTTCAACTATCAAATTTCGGCTTCAAAAACAAAAGATACAAAAATGTGCACTTTTCAATGTCTCTATGTATAAGATATCACCTATTTAAAGCAACAGATAGCATACTCAATGTATCAGACTTATAAAATTGGCCAAATTTTAATTTTATATGAGCCAGTGCCAAAAATAGAGGTTTTCAAATGAAGTGAGGCCTTATATGAAATGTAATATTTTCCACTTACAACAATTTCCTGAAGTTGTTAAGTTACAAAACAACCTTCTAAATATTATAAATGTACTTTTAATGGAAATATAAGTTTCAAATAGCATAACACATGTGGATAAAATGGTCTTAAGCAACGTCAAGCTTAAAAAACAAGTTGTCAATTTAGGCCGCTCCCCATATTTGCATATTAAAAGCATGTAACTGATATGGAGATGGAAATATGCTTCTTTTGCTCAAATCTTTGCTAAGTTATAATGAAACATGAAGCCTGGATGTAACAAGACTGTTGCTTTCAACTTTATATGTAGACAGTATGGTCGGATGCAAAGTTTATTCACTTTACTGTTTAAAACCGGCATGAAATTTCAGCCTCAAAAGGCCAATATTTTAACCACTTGCTATCCAAAAGAAGAAAATAAATGTAGTCTGTGAAACAGACAAGGTAAAACAACCAGTAATAAGTGCTTTTGATACAGATTCAGTGAAATCTGCTAAAGGAATTCAACTTGTATGTGCATAGAACCTCATATTTCACTTGCTTCATACTGACCGTTAGACTTAGGCCATTAAAACAGCACATTTTGCTCTCTTATTCTATTTTTCTGCTTTTCTTTGTATTCGGAGTTCAAAAATTAGTAAAACATCTAAATTAAATATCTCAAACAAAATAGAAAATCAGAAAACCTGTCAGAGAGAAAGTAAGCATGCTACTTTTATGAAAATATTGAAACAACTGAAAAGTCAAATTTGGGCATGTAAGCTGTAATGTCACTTTTAACAAAATTTCTATCAAAAAAGTGGAAATCATTTATTCTCATGTAGTTTGACAAACTAATACGAATAGATCAGTCAGGAAGTTGTCAAAGTACAAATTCAATATTTGCTGAAATGCACCTCTTAGGCCACAGACCACAATTAATTTCCTCTATTAGTTCTTTATAACGTTTTGTCTCATTAAAAAATTGCACCAATTTGTTTTGTCAAATCTTGTGTGTGTGTAATGTACAGTGCAAGTCCAAAATTATATCCAACATTCAGAAAAATTGCTTTTTCATCTTACAAATTTAGCCAATACACATCCATACCCCTATGGACAAGTCAAGAGATGTTCCGAAAACTGTAAATATTACCTTTTTGCACCTGGCCTAATCACTCTTTCCATATCAAAATCAGTTAAAATACAACATCCAAAATTTATTTCAGCTCTCTTCTTTCATTTCCACCCCATAAAAACTAAGAAATGAATGAGAAAGGGAAAGAAAAAATAAAGAAAAATACACTTTAATTAAAGGGAACTATATCGTGGACAACGAAAAGCGGGATCATTAATTGTGGTCTCGGCCTATTAGGGGTCAAAAACTTGACCAATTCTAATAAAACTTGGCGTGATTTAAGTGAAGTGTATTATGAGATAGTTTACCTAGTTTCAAAGCCATAAGATATCAATTATAGAAAATGTGGCATTTTTATATCTGAACTTTGGTGCTGAATTGTGACGTTGAATTAGAACAATTTCAACTATCAAATTTCGGCTTCAAAAACAAAAGATACAAAAATGTGCACTTTTCAATGTCTCTATTTATAAGATATCACCTATTTAAAGCAACAGATAGCATACTCAATGTATCAGACTTATAAAATTGGCCAAATTTTAATTTTATATGAGCCAGTGCCAAAAATAGAGGTTTTCAAATGAAGTGAGGCCTTATATGAAATGTAATATTTTCCACTTACAACAATTTTCTGAAGTTGTTAAGTTATAAAAACCTTCTAAATATTATAAATGTACTTTTAATGGAAATATAAGTTTCAAATAGCATAACACATGTGGATAAAATGGTCTTAAGCAACGTGAAGCTTAAAAACAAGTTGTCAATTTAGGCCGTTCCCATATTTGCATATTAAAAGCATGTAACTGATATGGGAGATGGAAATATGCTTCTTTTGCTCAAATCTTTGCTAAGTTATAATGAAACATGAAGCCTGGATGTAACAAGACTGTTGCTTTCAACTTTATATGTAGACAGTATGGTCGGATGCAAAGTTTATTCACTTTACTGTTTAAAACCGGCATGAAATTTCAGCCTCAAAAGGCCAATATTTTAACCACTTGCTATCCAAAAGAAGAAAATAAATGTAGTCTGTGAAACAGACAAGGTAAAACAACCAGTAATAAGTGCTTTTGATACAGATTCAGTGAAATCTGCTAAAAGGAATTCAACTTGTATGTGCATAGAACCTCATATTTCACTTGCTTCATACTGACCGTTAGACTTAGGCCATTAAAACAGCACATTTTGCTCTCTTATTCTATTTTTCTGCTTTTCTTTGTATTCGGAGTTCAAAAATTAGTAAAACATCTAAATTAAATATCTCAAACAAAAATAGAAAATCAGAAAACCTGTCAGAGAGAAAGTAAGCATGCTACTTTTATGAAAATATTGAAACAACTGAAAAAGTCAAATTTGGGCATGTAAGCTGTAATGTCACTTTTAACAAAATTTCTATCAAAAAAGTGGAAATCATTTATTCTCATGTAGTTTGACAAACTAATACGAATAGATCAGTCAGGAAGTTGTCAAAGTACTAATTCAATATTTGCTGAAATGCACCTCTTAGGCCACAGAGCACAATTAAATTCCTCTATTAGTTCTTTATAACGTTTTGTCTCATTAAAAAATTGCACCAATTTGTTTTGTCAAATCTTGTGTGTGTGTAATGTACAGTGCAAGTCCAAAATTATATCCAACATTCAGAAAAATTGCTTTTTACATCTTACAAATTTAGCCAATACACATCCATATCCCTATGGACAAGTCAAGAGATGTTCCGAAAACTGTAAATATTACCTTTTGCACCTGGCCTAATCACTCTTTCCATATCAAAATCAGTTAAAATGCAACATCCAAAATTTATTTCAGCTCTCTTCTTTCATTTCCACCCCATAAAAACTAAGAAATGAATGAGAAAGGAAAGAAAAAATAAAGAAAAATACACTTTAATTAAAGGGAACTATATCGTGGACAACGAAAAGCGGGATCATTAATTGTGGTCTCGGCCTATTAGGGGTCAAAAACTTGACCAATTCTAATAAAACTTGGCGTGATTTAAGTGAAGTGTATTATGAGATAGTTTACCTAGTTTCAAAGCCATATGATATCAATTATAGAAAATGTGGCATTTTTATATCTGAACTTTGGGTGCTGAATTGTGACGTTGAATTAGAACAATTTCAACTATCAAATTTCGGCTTCAAAAACAAAAGATACAAAAATGTGCACTTTTCAATGTCTCTATGTATAAGATATCACCTATTTAAAGCAACAGATAGCATACTCAATGTATCAGACTTATAAAATTGGCCAAATTTTAATTTTATATGAGCCAGTGCCAAAAATAGAGGTTTTCAAATGAAGTGAGGCCTTATATGAAATGTAATATTTTCCACTTACAACAATTTCCTGAAGTTGTTAAGTTACAAAACAACCTTCTAAATATTATAAATGTACTTTTAATGGAAATATAAGTTTCAAATAGCATAACACATGTGGATAAAATGGTCTTAAGCAACGTCAAGCTTAAAAACAAGTTGTCAATTTAGGCCGCTCCCCATATTTGCATATTAAAAGCATGTAACTGATATGGGAGATGGAAATATGCTTCTTTTGCTCAAATCTTTGCTAAGTTATGATGAAACATGAAGCCTGGATGTAACAAGACTGTTGCTTTCAACTTTATATGTAGACAGTATGGTCGGATGCAAAGTTTATTCACTTTACTGTTTAAAACCGGCATGAAATTTCAGCCTCAAAAGGCCAATATTTTAACCACTTGCTATCCAACAGAAGAAAATAAAGGTAGTCTGTGAAACAGACAAGGTAAAACAACCAGTAACAAGTAAAACTGTGAGCTATTGCTCACTGATGATACCCCGCCGAAATATTTCGGTAAACAGGAAGTTGTTGAGTGATGAATCTGAAACCGCATCACACGGTGTAACTTACTTATATAAAACCTGAAACCAAATTTCAGAAATCCTTGTCAAGTAGTTCCTGAGAAAAATGTGCCGAAAATTTTCAACTTGGCTATCATGTGTAAAATAATACAAGTGTTCGGTAAACAGGAAGTTGCTGAGTGATGAATCTGAAAACGCATCATACGTAGTAACTTACTTATATAAACCCTGAAACCAAATTTCAGAAATCCTTGTCAAGTAGTTCCTGAGAAAATGCGACGAAAATATTCATGGGATGGACGGACTGACGGATGGACTGACCGATGGACTGACGGATGGACTGACGAAAGGACAGACAGAGGTAAAACAGTATACCCCACTTTTTAAAGCGGGGTATAATAAGTGCTTTGATACAGAATCAGTGAAATCTGCTAAAAAAATCAACTTGTATGTGCATAGAACCTCATATTTCACTTGCTTCATACTGACCGTTAGACTTAGACCATTAAAACAGCACATTTTGCTCTCTAATTCTATTTTTCTACTTGTCTTTGTGTTCGGAGTTCAAAAATTAGTAAAACATCTAAGTTAAATATCTCAAACAAAAATATAAAATCAGAAAAACCTGTCAGAGAGAAAGTAAGCATGCTACTTTTATAAAAATATTGAAACAACTGAAAAGTTAAATTTGGGCATGTAAGCTGAAATGTCACTTTTTACAAAATTTCTATCAAATAAAAGTGGAAATCATTTATTCTCATGTAGTTTGACAAATTAATACCAATAGATCAGTCAGGAAGTTGTCAAAGTACTAATTCAATATTTGCTGAAATGCACCTCTTAGGCCACAGAGCACATTTAAATTCCTCTATTAGTTCTTTATAATGTTTTGTCTCTTTAAAAAATTGCACCAGTTTGTTTTGTCAAATTTTTGTGTGTGTAATGTACAGTACAAGTCCAAAAATATATCCAACATTCAGAAAAATTGCTCTTTTACATCTTACAAATTTAGCCAATACACATCCATACCCCTATGGACAAGTCAAGAGATGTTCCGAAAACTGTAAATATTACCTTTTGCACCTGGCCTAATCACTCTTTCCATATCAAAATCAGTTAAAATACAACATCCAAAAATTTATTTCAGCTCTCTTCTTTCATTTCCACCCCATAAAAACTAAGAAATGAATGAGAAAGGGAAAGAAAAAAAATAAAGAAAAAATACACTTTAATTAAAGGGAACTGTATTCGTGGACAACGAAAAGCGGGGTCATTAATTGTGGTCTCGTCCTATTAGGGGTCAAAACTTGACCAATTCTAATAAAACTTGGCGTGATTTAAGCGTAGTGTATTATGTGATAGTTTACCTAGTTTCAAAGCCATATGATATCAATTATAGAAAATGTGGCATTTTTATATCAGAATTTTGGGTGCTGAATTGTGACGTTGAATTAGAACAATTTCGAATATCAAATTTGGGCTTCAAAAACAAAAGATACAAAAATGTGCACTTTTAATGTCTCTATGTATAAGATATCACCTATTTAAAGCAACAGATAGCATACTCAATGTATCAGACTTATAAAAATTGGCCAAAATTTAATGTTATATGAGCCAGTGCTAAAAATAGAGGTTTTCAAATGAAGTGATGCCTTATATGAAATGTAATATTTTCCACTTACAACAATTTTCTGAAGTTGTTAAGTTATAAAAACCTTCTAAATATTATAAATGTACTTTTAATGGAAATATAAGTTTCAAATAGCATAACACATGTGGATAAAATGGTCTTAAGCAACGTCAAGCTTAAAAAACAAGTTGTCAATTTAGGCCGTTCCCCATATTTGCATATTAAAAGCATGTAACTGATATGGGAGATGGAAATATGCTTCTTTTGCTCAAATCTTTGCTAAGTTATAATGAAACATGAAGCCTGGATGTAACAAGACTGTTGCTTTCAACTTTATATGTAGACAGTATGGTCGGATGCAAAGTTTATTCACTTTACTGTTTAAAACCGGCATGAAATTTCAGCCTCAAAAGGCCAATATTTTAACCACTTGCTATCCAAAAGAAGAAAATAAATGTAGTCTGTGAAACAGACAAGGTAAAACAACCAGTAATAAGTGCTTTTGATACAGATTCAGTGAAATCTGCTAAAAGGAATTCAACTTGTATGTGCATAGAACCTCATATTTCACTTGCTTCATACTGACCGTTAGACTTAGGCCATTAAACAGCACATTTTGCTCTCTTATTCTATTTTTCTGCTTTTCTTTGTATTCGGAGTTCAAAATTAGTAAAACATCTAAATTAAATATCTCAAACAAAAATAGAAAATCAGAAAACCTGTCAGAGAGAAAGTAAGCATGCTACTTTTATGAAAATATTGAAACAACTGAAAAGTCAAATTTGGGCATGTAAGCTGTAATGTCACTTTTAACAAAATTTCTATCAAAAAAGTGGAAATCATTTATTCTCATGTAGTTTGACAAACTAATACGAATAGATCAGTCAGGAAGTTGTCAAAGTACTAATTCAATATTTGCTGAAATGCACCTCTTAGGCCACAGAGCACAATTAAATTCCTCTATTAGTTCTTTATAACGTTTTGTCTCATTAAAAAATTGCACCAATTTGTTTTGTCAAATCTTGTGTGTGTGTAATGTACAGTGCAAGTCCAAAATTATATCCAACATTCAGAAAAATTGCTTTTTACATCTTACAAATTTAGCCAATACACATCCATATCCCTATGGACAAGTCAAGAGATGTTCCGAAAACTGTAAATATTACCTTTTGCACCTGGCCTAATCACTCTTTCCATATCAAAATCAGTTAAAATGCAACATCCAAAATTTATTTCAGCTCTCTTCTTTCATTTCCACCCCATAAAAACTAAGAAATGAATGAGAAAGGAAAGAAAAATAAAGAAAATACACTTTAATTAAAGGGAACTATATCGTGGACAACGAAAAGCGGGATCATTAATTGTGGTCTCGGCCTATTAGGGTCAAAAACTTGACCAATTCTAATAAAACTTGGCGTGATTTAAGTGAAGTGTATTATGAGATAGTTTACCTAGTTTCAAAGCCATATGATATCAATTATAGAAAATGTGGCATTTTTATATCTGAACTTTGGGTGCTGAATTGTGACGTTGAATTAGAACAATTTCAACTATCAAATTTCGGCTTCAAAAACAAAAGATACAAAAATGTGCACTTTTCAATGTCTCTATGTATAAGATATCACCTATTTAAAGCAACAGATAGCATACTCAATGTATCAGACTTATAAAATTGGCCAAATTTTAATTTTATATGAGCCAGTGCCAAAAATAGAGGTTTTCAAATGAAGTGAGGCCTTATATGAAATGTAATATTTTCCACTTACAACAATTTCCTAAAGTTGTTAAGTTACAAAACAACCTTCTAAATATTATAAATGTACTTTTAATGGAAATATAAGTTTCAAATAGCATAACACATGTGGATAAAATGGTCTTAAGCAACGTCAAGCTTAAAAACAAGTTGTCAATTTAGGCCGCTCCCATATTTGCATATTAAAAAGCATGTAACTGATATGGGAGATGGAAATATGCTTCTTTTGCTCAAATCTTTGCTAAGTTATGATGAAACATGAAGCCTGGATGTAACAAGACTGTTGCTTTCAACTTTATATGTAGACAGTATGGTCGGATGCAAAGTTTATTCACTTTACTGTTTAAAACCGGCATGAAATTTCAGCCTCAAAAGGCCAATATTTTAACCACTTGCTATCCAACAGAAGAAAATAAAGGTAGTCTGTGAAACAGACAAGGTAAAACAACCAGTAACAGTAAAACTGTGAGCTATTGCTCACTGATGATACCCCGCCGAAATATTTCGGTAAACAGGAAGTTGTTGAGTGATGAATCTGAAACCGCATCACACGGTGTAACTTACTTATATAAAACCTGAAACCAAATTTCAGAAATCCTTGTCAAGTAGTTCCTGAGAAAATGTGCCGAAAATTTTCAACTTGGCTATCATGTGTAAAATAATACAAGTGTTCGGTAAACAGGAAGTTGCTGAGTGATGAATCTGAAAACGCATCATACGTAGTAACTTACTTATATAAACCCTGAAACCAAATTTCAGAAATCCTTGTCAAGTAGTTCCTGAGAAAAATGCGACGAAAATATTCATGGGATGGACGGACTGACAGATGGACTGACCGATGGACTGACGGATGGACTGACGAAAGGACAGACAGAGGTAAAACAGTATACCCCACTTTTAAAGCGGGGTATAATAAGTGCTTTGATACAGAATCAGTGAAATCTGCTAAAAAAAAATCAACTTGTATGTGCATAGAACCTCATATTTCACTTGCTTCATACTGACCGTTAGACTTAGACCATTAAAACAGCACATTTTGCTCTCTAATTCTATTTTTCTACTTGTCTTTGTGTTCGGAGTTCAAAATTAGTAAAACATCTAAGTTAAATATCTCAAACAAAAATATAAAATCAGAAAAACCTGTCAGAGAGAAAGTAAGCATGCTACTTTTATAAAAATATTGAAACAACTGAAAAGTTAAATTTGGGCATGTAAGCTGAAATGTCACTTTTTACAAAATTTCTATCAAATAAAAGTGGAAATCATTTATTCTCATGTAGTTTGACAAATTAATACCAATAGATCAGTCAGGAAGTTGTCAAAGTACTAATTCAATATTTGCTGAAATGCACCTCTTAGGCCACAGAGCACATTTAAATTCCTCTATTAGTTCTTTATAATGTTTTGTCTCTTTAAAAAATTGCACCAGTTTGTTTTGTCAAATTTTTGTGTGTGTAATGTACAGTGCAAGTCCAAAATATATCCAACATTCAGAAAAATTGCTCTTTCACATCTTACAAATTTAGCCAATACAAATCCATACCCTATGGACAAGTCAAGAGATGTTCCGAAAACTGTAAATATAACCTTTTGCACCTGGCCTAATCACTCTTTCCATATCAAAATCAGTTAAAATACAACATCCAAAAATTTATTTCAGCTCTCTTCTTTCATTTCCACCCCATAAAAACTAAGAAATGAATGAGAAAGGAAAGAAAAAAAATAAAGAAAAATACACTTTAATTAAAGGGAACTGTATTCGTGGACAACGAAAGCGGGTCATTAATTGTAGTCTCGTCCTATTAGGGGTCAAAACTTGACCAATTCTAATAAAACTTGGCGTGATTTAAGCGTAGTGTATTATGTGATAGTTTACCTAGTTTCAAAGCCATATGATATCAATTATAGAAAATGTGGCATTTTTATATCAGAATTTTGGGTGCTGAATTGTGACGTTGAATTAGAACAATTTCAACTATCAAATTTCGGCTTCAAAAACAAAAGATACAAAAATGTGCACTTTTCAATGTCTCTATGTATAAGATATCACCTATTTAAAGCAACAGATAGCATACTCAATGTATCAGACTTATAAAATTGGCCAAATTTTAATTTTATATGAGCCAGTGCCAAAAATAGAGGTTTTCAAATGAAGTGAGGCCTTATATGAAATGTAATATTTTCCACTTACAACAATTTCCTGAAGTTGTTAAGTTACAAAACAACCTTCTAAATATTATAAATGTACTTTTAATGGAAATATAAGTTTCAAATAGCATAACACATGTGGATAAAATGGTCTTAAGCAACGTCAAGCTTAAAAAACAAGTTGTCAATTTAGGCCGCCCCATATTTGCATATTAAAAGCATGTAACTGATATGGGAGATGGAAATATGCTTCTTTTGCTCAAATCTTTGCTAAGTTATGATGAAACATGAAGCCTGGATGTAACAAGACTGTTGCTTTCAACTTTATATGTAGACAGTATGGTCGGATGCAAAGTTTATTCACTTTACTGTTTAAAACCGGCATGAAATTTCAGCCTCAAAAGGCCAATATTTTAACCACTTGCTATCCAACAGAAGAAAATAAAGGTAGTCTGTGAAACAGACAAGGTAAAACAACCAGTAACAGTAAAACTGTGAGCTATTGCTCACTGATGATACCCCGCCGAAATATTTCGGTAAACAGGAAGTTGTTGAGTGATGAATCTGAAACCGCATCACACGGTGTAACTTACTTATATAAAACCTGAAACCAAATTTCAGAAATCCTTGTCAAGTAGTTCCTGAGAAAAATGTGCCGAAAATTTTCAACTTGGCTATCATGTGTAAAATAATACAAGTGTTCGGTAAACAGGAAGTTGCTGAGTGATGAATCTGAAAACGCATCATACGTAGTAACTTACTTATATAAACCCTGAAACCAAATTTCAGAAATCCTTGTCAAGTAGTTCCTGAGAAAATGCGACGAAAATATTCATGGGATGGACGGACTGACGGATGGACTGACCGATGGACTGACGGATGGACTGACGAAAGGACAGACAGAGGTAAAACAGTATACCCCACTTTTTAAAGCGGGGTATAATAAGTGCTTTGATACAGAATCAGTGAAATCTGCTAAAAAAAAATCAACTTGTATGTGCATAGAACCTCATATTTCACTTGCTTCATACTGACCGTTAGACTTAGACCATTAAAACAGCACATTTTGCTCTCTAATTCTATTTTTCTACTTGTCTTTGTGTTCGGAGTTCAAA
The DNA here is from genome assembly GCA_017311375.1 of Mytilus coruscus. Classification (NCBI taxonomy): domain Eukaryota; kingdom Metazoa; phylum Mollusca; class Bivalvia; order Mytilida; family Mytilidae; genus Mytilus; species Mytilus coruscus. The sequence goes on along the minus strand of JAASAO010002730.1, from coordinate 42,012 downwards.
ATTAGTAAAACATCTAAGTTAAATATCTCAAACAAAATATAAAATCAGAAAAACCTGTCAGAGAGAAAGTAAGCATGCTACTTTTATAAAAATATTGAAACAACTGAAAAAGTTAAATTTGGGCATGTAAGCTGAAATGTCACTTTTTACAAAATTTCTATCAAATAAAAGTGGAAATCATTTATTCTCATGTAGTTTGACAAATTAATACCAATAGATCAGTCAGGAAGTTGTCAAAGTACTAATTCAATATTTGCTGAAATGCACCTCTTAGGCCACAGAGCACATTTAAATTCCTCTATTAGTTCTTTATAATGTTTTGTCTCTTTAAAAAATTGCACCAGTTTGTTTTGTCAAATTTTTGTGTGTGTAATGTACAGTGCAAGTCCAAAAATATATCCAACATTCAGAAAATTGCTCTTTCACATCTTACAAATTTAGCCAATACAAATCCATACCCCTATGGACAAGTCAAGAGATGTTCCGAAAACTGTAAATATAACCTTTTGCACCTGGCCTAATCACTCTTTCCATATCAAAATCAGTTAAAATACAACATCCAAAAATTTATTTCAGCTCTCTTCTTTCATTTCCACCCCATAAAACTAAGAAATGAATGAGAAAGGAAAGAAAAAAATAAAGAAAAATACACTTTAATTAAAGGAACTGTATTCGTGGACAACGAAAAGCGGGTCATTAATTGTAGTCTCGTCCTATTAGGGGTCAAAACTTGACCAATTCTAATAAAACTTGGCGTGATTTAAGCGTAGTGTATTATGTGATAGTTTACCTAGTTTCAAAGCCATATGATATCAATTATAGAAAATGTGGCATTTTTATATCAGAATTTTGGTGTTGAATTGTGACGTTGAATTAGAACAATTTCAACTATCAAATTTCGGCTTCAAAAACAAAAGATACAAAAATGTGCACTTTTCAATGTCTCTATGTATAAGATATCACCTATTTAAAGCAACAGATAGCATACTCAATGTATCAGACTTATAAAATTGGCCAAATTTTAATTTTATATGAGCCAGTGCCAAAAATAGAGGTTTTCAAATGAAGTGAGGCCTTATATGAAATGTAATATTTTCCACTTACAACAATTTCCTGAAGTTGTTAAGTTACAAAACAACCTTCTAAATATTATAAATGTACTTTTAATGGAAATATAAGTTTCAAATAGCATAACACATGTGGATAAAATGGTCTTAAGCAACGTCAAGCTTAAAAACAAGTTGTCAATTTAGGCCGCTCCCCATATTTGCATATTAAAAAGCATGTAACTGATATGGGAGATGGAAATATGCTTCTTTTGCTCAAATCTTTGCTAAGTTATGATGAAACATGAAGCCTGGATGTAACAAGACTGTTGCTTTCAACTTTATATGTAGACAGTATGGTCGGATGCAAAGTTTATTCACTTTACTGTTTAAAACCGGCATGAAATTTCAGCCTCAAAAGGCCAATATTTTAACCACTTGCTATCCAACAGAAGAAAATAAAGGTAGTCTGTGAAACAGACAAGGTAAAACAACCAGTAACAGTAAAACTGTGAGCTATTGCTCACTGATGATACCCCGCCGAAATATTTCGGTAAACAGGAAGTTGTTGAGTGATGAATCTGAAACCGCATCACACGGTGTAACTTACTTATATAAAACCTGAAACCAAATTTCAGAAATCCTTGTCAAGTAGTTCCTGAGAAAATGTGCCGAAAATTTTCAACTTGGCTATCATGTGTAAAATAATACAAGTGTTCGGTAAACAGGAAGTTGCTGAGTGATGAATCTGAAAACGCATCATACGTAGTAACTTACTTATATAAACCCTGAAACCAAATTTCAGAAATCCTTGTCAAGTAGTTCCTGAGAAAAATGCGACGAAAATATTCATGGGATGGACGGACTGACGGATGGACTGACCGATGGACTGACGGATGGACTGACGAAAGGACAGACAGAGGTAAAACAGTATACCCCACTTTTTAAAGCGGGGTATAATAAGTGCTTTGATACAGAATCAGTGAAATCTGCTAAAAAAAATCAACTTGTATGTGCATAGAACCTCATATTTCACTTGCTTCATACTGACCGTTAGACTTAGACCATTAAAACAGCACATTTTGCTCTCTAATTCTATTTTTCTACTTGTCTTTGTGTTCGGAGTTCAAAATTAGTAAAACATCTAAGTTAAATATCTCAAACAAAATATAAAATCAGAAAACCTGTCAGAGAGAAAGTAAGCATGCTACTTTTATAAAAATATTGAAACAACTGAAAAGTTAAATTTGGGCATGTAAGCTGAAATGTCACTTTTTACAAAATTTCTATCAAATAAAAGTGGAAATCATTTATTCTCATGTAGTTTGACAAATTAATACCAATAGATCAGTCAGGAAGTTGTCAAAGTACTAATTCAATATTTGCTGAAATGCACCTCTTAGGCCACAGAGCACATTTAAATTCCTCTATTAGTTCTTTATAATGTTTTGTCTCTTTAAAAAATTGCACCAGTTTGTTTTGTCAAATTTTTGTGTGTGTAATGTACAGTGCAAGTCCAAAATATATCCAACATTCAGAAAAATTGCTCTTTCACATCTTACAAATTTAGCCAATACACATCCATACCCCTATGGACAAGTCAAGAGATGTTCCGAAAACTGTAAATATAACCTTTTGCACCTGGCCTAATCACTCTTTCCATATCAAAATCAGTTAAAATACAACATCCAAAAATTTATTTCAGCTCTCTTCTTTCATTTCCACCCCATAAAAACTAAGAAATGAATGAGAAAGGGAAAGAAAAAAATAAAGAAAAATACACTTTAATTAAAGGGAACTATATTCGTGGACAACGAAAAGCGGGGTCATTAATTGTGGTCTCGGGCCTATTAGGGGTCAAAAACTTGACCAATTCTAATAACACTTGGCATGATTTAAGCGTAGTGTATTATGAGATAGTAATTATCTAATTACTACCACATTTTATATTAATTAGTATTGTAATTTTCATTTTATTAATAAATGTTATATTAGTATTATAAACCAAATCTTGAATGCTATCCTAATTCTATCCTATTTTCAGAAATTCAAATATGACGTCAATTTTTTGCGTGGATCTCTTTGGCTAACTCGGCTGTGAATTTTTCCCCAAAATAGATAAAAAAACGTAATAATAATTTACAATAATCATAACAAAATTTAATTACGATCATAATGTTAATTATTTTATACTGTTTTAGTATGGATTTATAAGTCTTTGCTTATATTTTGTATAGTAATATATTCATATAGTGGAATGTTGGAATTTAAAAAAGATTCATTTGATAAATAAAATGTCCATCCGTAAATACTTGACGTTTGTGTTTATTGATATTATATATATACAAAATTTTCGGAAAAAATTACTAACAGGAACGTATGTTTATTATAAAATTTCAATTCTATTTTTGTTTGTTTTTTAATAGTTTAACCTTATAGCATCTACATATTTGTACTATGGTACGGTTTTGAAAATTGTATTCACTTTGTCGACCAACTATCCTACACGTCTTGATTCATTCACATTATAGATCACATTTCAAACGCACACTATCGGTTTGTGTTCTCGGGAATAAGGAATGATAATATACGTCTCTCTTTACTCTAGCTTGTCTGAGTTTGTGGTTGCCTCTGGTCCTACTGTAACCTGATGTGTTGTGCTTTGATGTATCCATAGTCTGTGCTGGAGTGATTTCCACGGGAATTGGTCCAGTAATTTAGTTACACATCCTGAAGAGTTGTCCTGATAGCAGTTATAGAGAAAGCTCGTCTCTGCACTTGCTCGATATCTCGTGTGATAGTGATTTGGTGCGGGTCCCATACTGGAGAAGCATATTCTAGGGTAGGTCTTACAAGGGTGGAGTATATTGGTCTTCTTGTTAGTCGTTTTCTTAGCTTTGAATCAATCCGATGAGTCAACCCCTTTTCAACTGGATTTTACAGTTAGTTCTTATTTATAAGAAAAGAAAGGATATTGGGTATCAATTCAGGACACAAAATCAGTACAAAAACTACACGCACAGCAAAAACACAACAAGAGTGCACACGCTGAAATGTCTCGCCTTCTTTACTGACCATTGATTTTATGTTGATAGTCCTAAGTTTTACTACAACTATCCAATAAACTTAACATGATCCTAGAAAATGAGGTCAAGGTCAGATAAACCACACTGAAAATACATCTACACCTTACAATCATTCCATACACCAAATATGCTTTAAATATAGTTGACCTATTGCACATAGTATCTAAGAAACAAACTTAACCAGGAAAACTTAACATTGATCAATGAATCATGAAAATGAGGTCAAGGTCAGATGAACCCTGCCAGACAGACATGTACACCTTACAATCATTACCTGCTTTAAATATAGTTGACCTATTCCATATAGTATCTAAGAAACAAACTTAACCAGGAAAACTTAAGATTGGCCAATGAACCATAAAATGAGGTCAAGGTCAGATGATAACTGCCAGACAGACATATACACCTTACAGTCATTCCATAGTATTAGAAAAACAGACCAAAAACAAAAACTTAACATTGAGCAATGAACCGTAAAATGAGGTCAAGGTCAAATAAAACATGTCAGACTGATATGCACATCGTAAAATATTTGCATACACCAAATATAGTTTGCCTATTGCATACAGTATTAGATAAACAGACCAAAACACAAAAACTTAACTTTAACCACTGAACCATGAAAATGAGGTCAAGGTCAGATGACACCTGTTAATTGGACATATACACCTTAGAATCATTCCATACACCAAATATAGTATCTGAGATATGGACTTGACCACGAAAACTTATTCTTGTTCACTGATCCATGAAATGAGGTTGAGGTCAAGTGAAAACTGTCTGACAGGCATGAGGACCTTGCAAGCTTAAGGTACGCACATACCAAATATAGTTATCCTATTACTCATAATAAGAGAGAAATTAAGAATACTTAAATTCTTAACGTTTTTTCAAGTAGTCACTGAACCATGGAAATGAGGTCAAGGACAAGGAGATATGACAGAAGGAAACTTCATAACATAAGGCATCTATATATGAAGGATCCAAGTCTCTACCTATTGAAATATTAAGCTTTTAAGAAGTTTGTTAACGCCGCCGCCGGATCACTATCCCTATATCGAGCTTTCTGCGACAGAAGTCGCAGGCTCGACAAAAAGCAAAGGAACAGCGCTTTTAATGATGTATGTTGCGGTTTAACACCACTGTCCTAGGTTAAGGGTGGGTTGGGCATCCGCAAACATGGTTATCCCCGCCAAGTTCGCTGTGTGCCTGTACCAAAATCATGAGCCTGAATTTTATTGGTTGTCGTTTGTTGCTGTGAATTACACCTGTTTTTGTTTATAATTGTTTTGTACAACAATATTGACATGCCGTTGGTTATGTCGTTTGAACTATCTTACATTTGTCATGTCCAATCCTTAATAGCTTACAATGCAGTATGTCATTGAGTATTTCTCATTGTTAAATGCTGTAGGGTAACTTATATATGTGCTAACATCTATGTCATTTTGTCTCTGGTTGATAGTTACCTCAATCATTGGTAATCATACCATATCGTCTTTATTTTATGTTATAAATATCTGACTGGCTAATATTCATGACCGTTGCTTAACATATACTAAAAATATGGTTTTGAACAATTGCCAGCACTATTCACATTCAACTATATACCATTTCAACTTCGGGCATTTGTTGTCAGAACATTATAATACAAACATATGTATATACATGAAGCTGTAATTATTGTTTTCTCCGATGTTAGCAAACGGAGTTCGTTCCTGTCCATTGCCTTAAGGTCTCCCAAAATTGTGTATTCAATTTTGCGAGGTAAGGGATTTTGTGTTGATTGCATACTTTTGAAAGTCTTTGTTAAATTATTCACAATAATTTTTCTTAAATTAAGTGCTTGAAATATTGTAAAGACATGTATCCATTGAAGAAACCCGAGTGTTGACCTTATTTAGCTTTGTTGTTAATTTGCTTGCTGTGTTATTTATTATACCCTACATCTCCTCTTATTTACACAAATGTATCTAGCAATTAATGATTTAGATATTTTTACATACATGTATACTTACTTTCAAAACTGACCTTTACCGACAATTATGTGTATAAAATACTCCTCCCCAAAAAGTTACCTGTACCAAACGTATGAAGTCTTATTATTTTCCCTTTGAAGTTGACCTTAGAAGTAGACCGTTTTGTCATCAGAACTTCACTGTACCCAGTCTGAATAATTGAAACGTCTTGAAAGGCTATTTTATTTTTGCCGTTTGTTGGTGTGTTCATAAGTGTATCTTTTCTCGTTTTTGATTAGACCGTTGGTTTTCCTGTTTGAATTGTTTTACACTAGTCATTTTGGGGCCCTTTATAGCTTGTTGTTCGGTGTGAGCCAAGGCTCCATGTTGAAGGCCGTACTTTGACCTATAATTGTTAACTTTTATACATTGTGACTTGGGTGGAGAGTTGTCTCATTAGCACTCATACCTCATCTTCTTATTTGTAATTAGTTCTTTTGTCTCAAGTTCAAATAAAATGACAAATATTTCATGTCAAACAATACCTTTATTTGTCTTATACTAAAAAATCAACTTACCTTTAATTGCATATATATAATATATATACATGTATCAAGAATTTACTGATTCCCAGAAATTATGAAGTACCAAATAACAGGTACTTCAGATAAGAAAACAGACAAAATATGCCCTCCTTTTAAAATTCCATGCAATTTTTTTATTATTCAAAATTATCAGTCAAGAAGTTTCCTACAATGATCACTAGTCATTCGAATCAGCTTTCATTTAATAACAAAATTACCAAAATATTCTACATATTTTGAAAGTTACACCTATGTTTAGAAACTATTGTGTTTTAAATATGTACTATACTTTCTTCTATGTTTTTCTGACCAGACATGAATAAGTGGTTTTACACCTGTAAGTATTGGATGAGCAGGAAGTTTTGGAATATTGACCGAAGGAGAGAATGCAAGCTAAATTTGGATTTAAATTTTATACTTAAAAGCTTGTATTTAAGTCAAATTTTGTAAAGCAAATGATATATGATATTATCTTCATGGCATGGATGGGATAAAACAGTTTATCTTACCTCCTATATGAGGGTGGTAAAGGGGGTGCTTGCACGGAAAAACGTGAAATAAGACATAATTTCACGTTGAACGTGAAATAATTTCTGTCATGAACGTTGCACGAAAATAAAGACTTTGATGTGAACCTTTGTGACTGAGTCACTGTCTTTTGTATATATAAACTCTCTGTTTTACTTGTTATTCCCGATTTAGTATACACATTTATGATATAAATGGTTTACGGCTTTTAAAAAAGTATTTCTTGACGATCCCTGCCAAGTGTTTGAATTTTATTTGAAAAATACCGAGCACGCAAAATAAGCATTTGAAAATCACGATGCACGTAAAATTAAATAAGAAGAACACGTTGAACGAGGCACCTGTCTTGCACGACTGAACGTCAAATAAAAAAGTAAAAACACGTTGAACGTGAAATAAAAAACGGCAATCACGTTGCACGAAAATAACCCTTTACCACCCTCCTATATATTTCTAGGAATATGATTGGTTAACGTGGAGACCGTGTATATTTCATTTATGAATTGAATGCTTCTTTTGTAAATTTATTGGGGTGTAAAAGCGTTGACCGAAGTACATTTTGTATGAAGCGCGAAAACTGATACATGTAAGTTCTTTGTACACCTTGTATAATTCACATATTTTATTTATTGATTTTTTCAACATCTGAAATTTTCTACGATTATTTGTACAACTATTAACTGCATAAGAAATGCCTCCACCTTTTTATAACTTTCGGCAGTATCCATAGTGAAATAAATTTTATTTTCCAAATTAGGTCCCCAGGGGGCATATACACATAACATATATAATTGATACAACATACAGTATTTTACATAACATTATAAAATAGACTATTGAAATAAAGTCATACAGGTATTATTTGTTAAATAAAAAGTATTTAAGAGTTGCTACTCTAGAGATGTGGCAAACTTATTTTTTTTTTTTAATTTATTTATTTATTTATTTATTTATTTATTTACAAGTTTGATCGTTTATATAAATATACATTGTTAATTTCCATTATGTAATGCAATGTAGGCGTACATATAATAATAATTTTGCAGCTGATATAATAGTTTTAGTTAAATAAATTGAAGAAAACTACGGTTTCTTATTGGTGCATTCTGAATAAAATTCAGATCTATCATAACTTTCATTTGTATACACCTCTATGTCTTCATTGTTCTGGACATAATATTCAATTTCATGTATGATAATATAGTATCAACATATGCTAATCTTACTTCAAGCATACGGATTCAGTTCATCTCTATGGGTAGCAGATTCTGCTGAACAAATTTTATTGGTTTTAAAAATATGGAATGCCTATATAATTCTTTCATTACCTTTTGTAGTTGAGAGGTTGTTTTATACAATTAACAACTATTATTTTTGTATACAGGATATTTTAAAAATGTGTTGGCTGATTATACAAAATAATGGAGAATGTGTCCCCATGGACACAGATGATGCCCCGCTTGCATACAACATTATAAAGGGACATAACTCAAGAACAATAAAAGTGACGCTACCCAAATTTGTACTTGATCTTAGTTTTGTGGTAATAAGTATTGTGTATAGGTTTCATGTTTGGTAGGGGCAAACTTAAGTTACAGAACGGAAACAAAAATTTTGCAATTTTTCGATTTATAAAGGGCATCACTCAATAATGGTTAAAGTGAAACTACCCAAATTCAACTTGATCTGTGTTTTATCAGTGGAACATAAAATTAAACATTGCATTGTATAAAGCATTGATTGTAGTTGATTCAACTATAATCATGGACAAAGGAAGATAACTCCAATTTTAAAATTACTTGAACAATGGCATCATTGATTTTTAGAAAAAAATGAAAAATTTAGCAATGTTTCCATTTGTAAAGGGCATGCCTCTAGAACAGTAAAAGTGACGCCACCATAATTCAAACTTGATCAGTGTATTGTGGTAATAAGCATTGTGTATAAGTTTCATAACATTTGGTTGAGGCAAACTTAAGTCAGAACGGAAATGAAAAATTTAGCAATTTTTCCATTTATAAAGGGCATAAATCTAGAAAGGTTAAAGTGACGCCACCAAAATTAAAACCTGATGTGTGTTTTGTGGTAATAAGCATTGCGTATAAGTTTGGTTGAGGCAAACTTAAGTTAGAGAACGGAAACCAATTTTGGGACGCACGGACGTCACGCACGCACAGACAGACAGACAAAGGTAAACTTAATGCCCCTCCGCTCGGCAGGGGCATAAAATATGGAAATAGCATCTTCATCTTTGCAGGATGCTGACATGGCTTTATAAAGTTCCATATTGAACACACCAGCATTTGGATGCTGGCATCTAATATATATATAGACTTTGGTTTTCCCATTTGAATGGTTTTACACTAGTAATTTTGGGGCCCTTTATAGCTTTCTGTTCGGTGTGAGCCTAGGCTCCGTGTTGAAGACCGTGCTTTGACCTATAATGGTTTACATTTATAAATTTTGACTTGGATGGAGAGTTGTCTCATTGGCACTCATACCACATCTTCTTATATCTATTTGATATACCTTTTGTTTGGATGCTGGCATCCCAATTATATGCATGCAGACTCAACTTTCTCTTTGGATGCTGCCATCCCATTACAAAAACTGGATGTTCATCCTTTAAAGTTAATCACAGGGATGCTGGAATCCCAGTTGTAAGTAAAAGTTATCTCAACACATTATAAATTGAATGCTGACAGTCATTTCCTTTGGATGCTAGTATCTGTCTTCTTTGGATGCTGGCAATCGTCTTCTTTGGAGGCGAGCATCTGTTTCTTTGGATCCTGGCATCCATCTTTTTGGATCCTGGCTCTGTTTCTTATGATGCTGGCATCTGTTTCTGTGAAAGCAGGTGGGCATTTTGTTTAAAGTCATTTCCTTTTGATGCTGGCTTCTGTCTTCTTTGGATGCTGGCATCCGTGTCTGTGAAAGCCGGTGGCCGTTTTGTTTAAAGGCTGACATCTTTGCATTATATGTTTCTTTATATATATATATTTGACCAGGTGACTTAAGTGTAATCGCCCATTGAAAAGTCTTTTATCTTTAAAAAAAATTCACATATTTGGTGTTTGTTTATTATTTACGGTATATAAAAATATATAGGAAAAGCGATAAATCTAAAACTGGTGACTATTACTGTGATGAATTACAAAATACAAATAAACGAAACAGTAATATACAATATTATATTGTATTAAAGAGTGTTTGGGGTTACTGAAAGTGAGCTTAACCTCATAGCCTGCTGAAATCATATCATAGACATACACTCTACTATTCAGATTGGTGACTGCACTTTATATGAAGTCTGTAAGCCTGTGTTATAATTTTGTGTCTATGAAAACCCCATTTTTAATTAAAGTATATATTGGCATTAAATATATAAGATATCACAAGGAGATCTGTCTTCCTTAGTTGCCTGCATACAATAATACGTACTGCTTTAATAACAATGCAAAATCTTTTAAATTTTATTTTAATTATCAGTACTGGTCTCTTTCATCTGTACGTACTGGATATTGTCAATATCACTGGACTTGCTGTATGCACATCATGTCATGATCTGTTTTCATTTCACAAGGAGATCTGTTTTCCCAGTTGCCTTCATACAATAATACATGTCATGCATGTACCACTTTGATAACAATGCAAAATCTTTTAAATTTTTATTTTAATTATACGTACTGGATATTGCCAATATCACTGGACTTGCTGCATGCAACTTCCCATGCGTAGGCACATCATGTCATGATCTACCTTCATTTCAATCACTAAACTTACATTTTCTTTATTACGATCATTTTAAGCTTTTTCTGTATTCAATATTTATCAATCATCTAATAAAATCGGTAACATGAACTAGAGCTTTCTAACTTTCTTTTATCATTTATTACTTATCTGAAATCAGCTGGAATCGCAAATGATCATAATGATCTGGTGCTGTTTGGATGTTTTGTCGCTAAATTCAACCTATCCAGTAACTATAAAGTGTTACGGTACATAATACACAACACATGAATAGTAACCGGAAAGGTACAGCCACTGCTTAAAAACACTGAAACAAGAAATGAAAATCCAGTATAGTTTTTAATACAGATAAATATTCTGACCAATATAAATGTTTAAAGAAAATGCTTAAAATGAGTTTCCTGTTGCTTACGTCTTTCATCCACGACAATTTGGGCTCATATTTGTCTCTAAGGCAATTATACCACATCTCCTTAGTTTTACATTCACAGTTAAATATAAACTGGCCTCAAGCAGTCAATGAGTCTAAATTCTTCATATAAAATCTTGCAAGTATATGAAAGATTGTCAACAATAAGTTTTCGTTGTAACATCACAATACTTTTAAAGTAGATATTCATGTAGAATATAGTGTTAAAAATATATTGCTTTCCTCCCAACGTTCAAAATGACTACTCCTGGTTGCAAAAAAAAAAACTACTTACACCCTCCCATCCTTTTCCACCCCCAAGAAAATGCATGATTATTTGAAGAAAACCTCCATTTAAACTTCACTTTACCATAATTTTCCATACCAAGCCTGGTGCTTCTGCATAGTCACAGATAAAACTATTAAAAAAACATCTGAACCACTAATTAAATCGAATTATAATTATGGAACAACACTCAGATCTATACACTATCAAATAAACAGCTGCGCCATGAGCGCATGTAACGCCGTCGCTTTTAAAAGAATAAAGTTAAATAACTTCTCAATGTCATATCAGAAATTTATGAAAAACTAAAGGAGGTTATCTTAATAGATATAAACCAGTCACCAAAGTTTCATGAAAACTCCTCAAAGCACTTTAAAAGATATTGTCTGAAAACTGGAAAATCACCCTTTTTATGAATAAAATCCCATAACTCGAAAAACGTAAAATCTAAAATTTATAATAATCCAAATGGAGCTTACGTCAATAGATATAAACAATTCAATAAAGTTTCTTACAAATTGGTGAAAGTGTTTTGAGTTTTTTCCGAAAACTGGAAAATCCCCTTTTAATGAATAAAACCCCACAACTTGGAAAGTTAATATCTAAAATTTACAAAAAAACGAAAGGAGCTCACGTTAACAGATATAAACAATTCACCAAAGTTTCATGCAAATTGGTTAAAGCATTTTTGAGTTATTGTCGGACATGTAGACGACAGACGGACGGACAACGGTATACTATAATACGTCCCGTAAACGGGCGTATAAAAGGGTGCAATTTCATCAATGTCATTCGTTTTGGAGAAATATACCCTATTTGGAGATATTTCATGAAATTGCAATCCTATGGGTGGATTCATTTTACATCCTAATTTATGTTCCGTTTTTGCTTGACCCTAGTCCTAAAACACAAACATTGTGTGGCAATATTTACATTTTCTTTAATTTTTCTTATTTTCTTTTCATTCATTTTCTATTTGCTATTTTCAACTTTTATAATCAAGCTGTCACGAGCTTCAAAATTAAAAAAAGGCAAGAAATGAAAATATCAGCTTTAAAGGGCATGAGCTACGAGATATGGAAAAATACTTTCTATTTTATTCAATCATTAATGAAAGTGAAATAGTGAAATGATAATTCGCTTTTAGCAGCCAGTTTGGTTCAATTTTGTCAAAATAAGCTAAGAAACATCGCTGATTAATTATTCACTTGCAAGTGAATAATTCGACCTCATTAAATCCGTTTTATGTGACCTTCAATAAAACCCTTAGCTAGAGATTGATTAGGCATACACTAGGCATGTTCAGCTAATAAAAGGAAAAGAATGTCAACATTGAAACTCAAAAGTGAAACAAAAGTAAACCATTTGGTTTACTGATTCGATCAACAAAACTCATTCTTATACAGGAAAAACGATGATTAACATATTTTTTAACCTACAATATGAAATCAATTTCAAACAGACCAAGAAAAATCCAATTGCACGTGTTTGCTATCTATTTATATCTGTATTTATGTTTATATCAGGTTACATGACCGTCAGCAGTCTTCGAGGTCACCTGGATGGTTAATTAGAGGCGTCTAGACTAAAATACACACGAAATTCTGATACAAATTATCGAGTTCATACATTGCAAATTGTTTATTTAAGACTTTTTTAAATTGGGATATACGTTTTAGAATGTTATAAATCAAACATGAGAATTTGAGTCAAATTGGTGAACATGAATTTGACAGCTAATGCCCCTTTAAAAACACTAAATAATGAAAAGATGACGCAAAGGCATACATGTATATATATATATATATATGCTTGACCCATAAAAACATGTAGCAAATTAATTTCTTCAAGTATATGTATTAGAGTAAATTTTATTTTAAGTCGATAAATCTATATGTGCTCCTTTCTTAAACATTATTTACATAGTGACATTCACCCTTTAATATTCATACATGACAATGCAGTAAGGGTTTTGCTCATTGTTGAAGACCGTACAGTACCCTATAGTTGTTAACTTCAATGACATATGGTCTCAGGCTGGTGGAGAGTTGTCTCATTGGCAATCATACCACATCTTCTTATTATTATATATACTGTAGCTCTGGTTCCTTAACTGATTTGGGTCCTTTTCAACATTTGTATTAGCTGTGGAAGGAATCGCAGTGGCGGATCCAAAAGGGGGTTCGGGTTGGAACCCCTTTTTATGATCAATGCATTGATGGGGACATATAGTTGGAACCCCCTTTTAAAATGGCTGGATCCGCCCTGAATCATGACACATATGATCCTTGTGATATGATTCGACCCTCAGTTTATATAATGATATGAACTATTAAATCAACCAACTTGCTAGATGAGCACAGTATTATCAGACTTTAAGGTAAGCCTCTATAGTAACAGGTAAAATGAATGTTATGTCAGATAAATCCCCCTGCCCCACCCCCACAAAGAATTTCAAATACTTGTTCCTTTCAGACCCGTGCAATTAAGATGAAAAACACATTCAACTTTCTGGTAAACTGGATAGACCTTATCGCTATTTGTCTGTCATTTCTGGACATCACAAAGGTTCCCGTAAAATTTTGACGTCACAATAGAAAATGTCTGACGCCACAAAGGAAAAGTGATTGTTGTATGACGTCAATACTTCAAGTGTAGCAGATTATCAGGTCAAGTGTGATATTCAATTAGCGATATGGTCTATTGTCTCATGGTACGAGGAAAATTCTCCCTTACAAACCCGAAAATCAGTAATTCATGGAATTTTTATTGGTTTATATGGCTTGTGAGGCATTTTTTTTTTCAGGGCAAATTCAGTCTGAAAACTTCTGGACTTTCTGGACCGAAAATAAATCTTATTTCAAATTTCATATACTTTACATTGCCTGTATTAAAATTGTAAGGCCTCTTACCATTGATGAAATTTACTGGTGTAGGTCATATGGCTAGTGGTGAACAAATTAATTTAGCTGACCGATTTTTATATTGGCCATGGCAGTAGGGCTTGTGGTTAATCGTAATTAGAGACAGTCTTGGTGAGTTGTCATGTGCATCAGATTTTTGTCATATCTATTTATTTCTCTGGGGAACAACTTAATCACGCATTGCATGATAGGATACATATTTTCAAAATATACTAGAACACACCACGAAATCGCGGGCATTTAGAGTGTGGTTGAAAGTATGTAAACTGTAGTAGGATGAATTTTTGTAAAAGATTTTATGACTGGAGAATTTCAGGAAAGGTATCAGAAGTCATAGGTACTGCGACAGGATAATATTTTCGAGCCCGCTTACTTTTTCCAAAGTCCGTTATTTTTGTTTTCTGTTAATTTCAATTATTTTCGCGTTTTCTGTATACTATGAACATATATAATTGTTCATAATAAATATAGTGTATTTGCTATTTACTATCAATTCCAACTTTATCATCCACGGTGGTCACTGATATATTATATAGAGAGTTTCTATATATTTTATAGTAGTAAGTAGTATGATCATAGTATACATGCAGATAAACGCGAAAATAATTGTCCTGTCCCCGAGTACTTATGAAAATTATGTGTAATTTTAAAACAGTCCTAAACGGAAGTCTTGTCTATGACTTAAAAGTCCGTCCGATGACGGAAACAATATCCGGACGCCTTTATTTTCGTTTTTCTCCCAAAATAACCCAAACTGAATAATCATTAGAATAGATGACAAATGCGACTATGCATCGTACCTATAGGACACAGAGGCATGATGATTAATTTATTGTGGAAGGAAGAGAAGCGACACACAAAATGAAGTCTTCTCATTTAATAGTATAGATGAAAAGGGTACTGGATGTCTCAGATGCTCACTGCTACTACAAAAGATCGAAGTGCTATATGCACATATCGTTGGCCAAATGAATGACATTGACGGAAATTAGGAATGAAGAGGCAAAAATAAATGAAAACGGAACGACTCTGATTCTAAAAACGATGCTGGAATGTATAAATGATATAAAACAAGGTAAGCGTCTTTGACTTACTTTATCTCTTTATTCGGATACTTGCAGATATCTTCTCAAAGTTCAACGGGAATATTAGAAAAGAACCCAGATAGAACCAAGAAGTTGGGTTTCTATAACAAAACAACCCGGATGTTGAACCAGTTACCATGTCCTAATTTGGTGTAGATAAAACTTCTAGAAAAATTTTGACGGAAATAAGGGATGAGTGGTAAAAATAAATGAAACTGACAGTTTCGTTCCGACTGATTTAAAAAGAAAAGGATGTTCGATATACTGTATATCTAGGTTGATGGAAATATCATAAGATTCTATATTTTTGTCCAGTTTCCAATGTCAAAATAATTTAAATGAGAAGATATTTACCTCAAAGCTTTATTTTTCGGCGATGCTGAAATGTTTAATGTTATAAAACTAACACCTCATTCATATAAGATGCAAATACATGAAAGCTGAACCGATAATCTGTCCTGCTTGAACTATTGATGTCATGCAACAATCATTTTTCAATTGTGGCATCAGATATTTTGTATTGTGACGTCAAAATTTTACAGGAACCTGGGTGATGTCCAGTAATGGCAGACAAATAGCAATAAGGTGTATCTATAGGAAAACATGACCTAACACCTCGTTCATATAAGATGCAAATACATGGAAGCTGAATGGTTGAATGTGTTCAATATGAAAATAAAAGTTAAAATGTCAAAATCACAAAACAGCCGTTGGACTATGAGTATGACTTTTGAGCAAATTTGGAGGAAATGGGGCATAGAGGGGTCAAATAGTGTTTAAGGAAGCAAATGCTCTTTAAATTATGCGTGTTTCAAAATTGAGGAAAAATTACAGGAAAGTTGGGTCATCTTTTCAGACTTAAGTTAAATAATGACTAATGTACTTACCTTCTAATTATATATAAAAATATCACAACTCAGAACAGGAACAATAACACTATGTCTATTTTACTTAGACTACTGATCTGCAAACCTACAAACAGACACAAAAATATCATAAAATAGTGAAATATAAGATTGATTGCACTTTGTATGGATAATTCCCACACGTGTTACATGGGGAGCCCGTTTGTTTACAAATAATAATGTCACGTGATCGCGCACTGACGTCACAAATTTGCATCGCCCTTACAATACACTACACAATTCACACGCAAACATGCAAAGTGAATGTGATTGGTTATCAAATAATACAAAAATATTGCATTACAGTTAATGAAGAAATTAGTTCATCAAATAGATAAGATTTTCACTCATGACACAAATCGACTGGGTTGACATTTCTGTCATCGGGGATAGCCTAGATAATTGATAAATGGGATTAAACTGACCGTCAAGAAGGTCTAGAGAACCACCTCTGGAGAACCTTAACATTAATAAGTAATACTTACCAAAATTACTCTATATTATTAAACGCTATTTAAATGAAATGTCAGAAAGATTACGATATAATGCTGATGAAGGCGGGATGCAGGTTATTTTGGCGCGAACAAGTATTCTTACTCCTATTGCTTGACGTAATAAAATTTGTATAGAATCAAATTTAACTAAAGATTAGCGTAAACAAAAGTGAATATGCAGAAGCATGACAATATTTTAATGATAAAATGTGTATATATTTCTGTAAAAGAAGTTGCCAGTATACTTCACTAAGAATTACATTTGAGCGCAAGGAGATCTCTGTTTGTGAATTGTTTTATTAACCCCGGTTGAACCCGGGGTCGAAGTTCAACATGTTAACATATTAACGGAATTTTTGCGTTGCTTTACATCATCGAGGTCATCTATTTTACTGTAGGTTTTGACATATTTAAATCGGAATTATAGAAAAATGGAATGTTGTTAGCAGATACAAAACAGAAAATGATGAACACTTGATCAAGGTTTTGATAAGATTTTCACTCATGACACAAATCGACTGGGTTAACATTTCTGTCATCGGGGATAATTGATAAATGGGATTAAACTGACCGTCAAGAAGGTCTAGAGAACCACTTCTTGAGAACCTTACCATTAATAAGTAATACTTACCAAAATTACTCTATATTATTAAACGCTATTTAAATGAAATGTCAGAAAGATTGCGATATAATACTGATGTGGATGCAGGCGGGGATGCAGGTTATTTTGGCGCGAAAATATTCTTACTCCTATTGCTTGACGTAATAAAATTTGTATAGAATCAATTTAACTAAAGTTCAACGTAAACAAAAGTGAATATGCAGAAGCATGACAATATATTAATGATAAAATGTGTATATATTTCTGTAAAAGAAGTTGCCAGTATACTTCACTAAGAATTACATTTGAGCGCAAGGAGATCTCTATTTGTGAATTGGGTTATTATCCCCGGTTGAACCCGGGGTCGAAGTTCAACATGTTAACATATTAACGGAAATTTACCTAATTGCATTCGGAATTCTCATGACTTTTATACCTTCAACGTATTTAGCATTCAGAATTCTCATGACTTTTATACCTTCAACGTATTTTCCAAATCATTTATTTATTTAGTATATTTATATATATTAATTTATTTTTTCTCACTTGATTTTATAATATTTTGCTGGAAATGTATAAAATAATATAAATGATTGTTTAGCTGCAACAGACACCAAGGACGATGCTCTAGGATTGTGAGCTTAAAAGCTCTAACAATCCTCCTCGTATCTGATGCAGAAAACAAACACAAATGTAAAAAAATCATGTGTATTCACAGCAAATAAAATATACTGCAGTAATAGGTATTGAGAATAGTGTAGGTTTCCTACTGCAACAGACACGAAGGGCGGTACTCAAGGAGCTGTGGTATTTACACAGTCCTCCTCGTGTCTGAAGCAGACAAGAAAGCGACATAATTAACAATTTTTCGAAATAAATTTACATGCAGCAGTGAGAATAGACTTATCTTCTGTGTTCATAATTCTGTGTTTATAAGAAATAAATAAGAAAACGAAGGAAATACAAATGTAAACAGAAAATCGATAATGTTTTGATCAATACACGTGCGTTATTTTCACGGTTGTAATGGCGGATCGGTCACGTGAGAGGTTAATGGATGCGCCCATGTTTTCTAGGTCAATTATAGATAAACCCGTCTATACAGATGTGATAACATAATCTACAACGCTAGCTTTTCGATAACTAAAATTTCCCGAGTTACCTCCCATTCGCCCATTCAAAATAAAAAGCGAGTTTGCCCGACAAAACTCTAACAAAAGATTTCCATATCTGTTTTCACCTTATCTGAACTTTGTCTTAATAGCGGAATAAGTTCATCTAAAACTACATAATCGTTCTCAATAAACCCAAAAAATCAGTTTGACTCTCTTTTCGTTCATTGTTGTATATTCAACGTCGTTACCCGTTCGTGCGTTAAAATCCCCAAGCAGACAAACATTATTACTTTTCGCTGCGAGGTCTATGTATTCATTCGCAATTTGTCGAAATGCATCGTCTGTAGAATATGGACTGTACTCAGGTGGGACATATACAATACCAAAACAAGTTGCTTTCTTTAAAAAAAGAAAAGCAATACGTGAACCTAAGACCGCTGACTGCCGGGTCACCAAAAGATTGTTGCTGAATTTGTGTTTGCTTTTGAATTGAAATAATTGACTGTGAATAGAAGAAGCCAGTTGAAAGTGTATATTTACAGCTACTATTTGAATATACATTTAATAGCTCGACTATTTTATTTATTACTTGGGAATGTACATAATTTTTCCGATGATAACCCTTTTGCAAATCCCAATTTCTACAAACCGGATGACTTATGCAAATTGCACAAACCAATCGCAATATAAATGTATGCACTCAGTTTGCTTTATAATCTGGAATTCTGGATGCATTTATTTTATCTATCCTATCTTTGTATTTTTTTTTCCTGCATGGGTGCCTTCATATTTGAAGCTGTCTGTACTCATGGTAGATGTTGTATAGATAAATTTAAAGTCCAATTTCCATGTGCGGTGAAACCTGTGGCATGCAATTGATTGGGATCTCTTATAAAGAGACTTATTTTGGTCTCATAAAACATCTCAAATTTTAAGGATTTCCTGATTTTATATACGTAAATCAATGCAAATATTCTACAGGAAACTTGGTTTTGCTGAAGAATATCTTAATTCAGAAGTTTTATGAATACCTGTACATACTCTCAAAATAACCAATCTTTATAAAAAGGTATGTAGATATAAAAGGAATTAAAATGATGTATGCCTGACGCGAGTTATAAGTCTACAAAAAGCATCAGTGACGCTCGAATGAAAAAGTTAAAATGCCAAATAAATTACAAAGTAAAGAAATCTATTCCTTGGGTAGACAATCCTTAGCTTTTCGAAAGGTCAAAGTTTCTTATAGGACAGTGACTCAAATATGAAACAAAAGAGAAACAGCTAGAGGTCAGAATACCGTTAGTAATGATGACCGTGCTTGAAAATCACACGTCAAGCTCTTACTGCCGTGTCCTGAAGTTAAATAAAAAAACGAAAATGCGCTTTCACGAGTGAAATTAATATTATTGCATGCACGCGGTTTTTAGCACACGAAATAGTTAATAGAAAGCATACGCACTGATACTCAGGAAAAGAATACGCACTTGCGTCATCACATATATTAATCTAATAGTTGAATTCGAATGTCAAACTACCTACCTCAAGTGTTTTGACTCCGGATTCATTGACATTTATCCGGAATTTTGAGAACACAAACCGATAGTGTGCGTTTGAAATGTGATCTATAATGTGAATGAATCAAGACGTGTAGGATAGTTGGTCGACAAAGTGAATACAATTTTCAAAACCGTACCATAGTACAAATATGTAGATGCTATAAGGTTAAACTATTAAAACATACAAACAAAAATAGAATTGAAATTTTATAATAAACATACGTTCCTGTTAGTATTTTTTTCCGAAAATTTTGTATATATATAATATCAATAAACACAAACGTCAAGTATTTACGGATGGACATTTTATTTATCAAATGAATCTTTTTAAATTCCAACATTCCACTATATGAATATATTACTATACAAAATATAAGCAAAGACTTATAAATCCATACTAAAACAGTATAAAATAATTAACATTATGATAGTAATTAAATTTTGTTATGATTATTGTAAATTATTATTACGTTTGTTTTTTTTGTGAGCTGCAAGGATTTAAAATCTTTGTGAATTGAAAACACATAAGTATGTTTATTCACGACCGTTTAAAATTCAAATATTTAATTAATTTATCTTGCTTTCCGTTTTATGGATATATTACAATACAAAAATTAAATAACAATTACTTGCAAAACCTTACTAAAACAGTATGAAATAATTTACGTAGAAATATAATGATTATATTGTTTATCAACATTTTTTGTAGGATGCAAGCTAGGATTTATTCAGATTTAATTATTATGTTTCATTTACAAATGAATATTTAAAATACCAAAGCAGAGTATCTTGTCATATAAAATACTTATTTCTTAATTGCAACTCTGAAAATATTCTGCCGGCTTCAATTAGTGTTAGTTTCTACAGAAACATAAATACAGTATATATTTTGTATATATTTCTTTGATTTCTATTAAATTAATTAAATTGAATACTTTTGATAATAATATTATCTTTCTGTTTTCCGATGTTATATAAATATTTAAACCAGAATGTTCTCTCCTGTCTGGGACTATTATACTAACGGGACTGGAAACTGATCGATCTGTTGAGATTTCATTGTCCCGATAGCGGATTATTGATTTTTTGTTTTGATTGACAGCTTATCGTGCCACGTGGTTAATTAGCCTTCGGTACATGTAAACAATTGATTTCGGCGAACAAGTCAGCTTATAGAATACCGTTAAAATTGGTGGATTAGAAATTGAAAAAAAAAAAAATAATTAAATGCAAAAAAAAAAAAAAAATATATGAATAACAAAACTATTTTAATAAATTAAATATATTTACTAGAAATAAATGTTTTTACACTGGAATAAACTAATGCCGGTTAAAACTGGGACAAGTTCTTGGAAAAAGTAGTTTTGAAAGATAAATACTTTTCTTATTGTTAACGAAATATTATTAATAAGTAGTAAATATATTAGTGTTGAAAATAAAACAAATAAAGTCGAAATGCCAGCGCTTTACTTGACCGCTAAGAAAACAACGTGTCGCCGAAAGTTAACAGATCATAATTAATCCTAATAAAAACAATAAATGTCCATTAAAAAACAATGTTGGCAATTTCAGTTCATAATTAATCCCTGTAACAAATATTACCCGTGGTCTAATAAAATATAGCCACATTGTTTTGAACTTTTCTAAATTTCGTGTTTATATACACCTAAATTTCAATATGGCAGCAATAGCAGTGAAAGGGCCTACTTTTGTAGTTCTGATTGTGGAACTTATTGAACATATTTTCACGAAGTCATATGCTTATGCCACCCGAAGACCATTACTAAGCAAAAAACTCCCCGATTTTAATACAAATATTGCACATATAAATAGGAGTAAGCAATTTTATAGGAACAGTATAATTTATTTGAACCCTGCATGTGGTTTCCGTTTGTAATGAGAATGAGATTTATATTCCACTTTTCACTTTAAAAGTGACAATAAAATAGGCCAATCCAACCTATAACCTATAAATATGATTTTACAACAAACCGAACTCGCGTATCTCTTTTCAATTAACAGTTTTAAGAAATTTTATGAATCATACTTGTTTTCCCAGTGTCCTGACGCTATTATCCTGAAAAAAAATCACTCTTTAAATGTCGTTTTTTACACTTAAGCCGGGATTTGGTGATTAATAACAACTGTCAAAGATCGAGATATCTTTTATCATTAAAGTAATCGTGTTTACATTAAGGACTATCATTTCGAATAACTATTAAAAATAAAACAAATTACAAAGATTATACGATCAAGACACGCTGTCCTGACAAAACAATATGGCGTATCGATAAATCTCGCGCAGGTAAAGTCTCGTTCTAACGACCGTGATGTTGAGTATGATTACACTGATTGGTGTAACAGTTTCCAGTCCCGTTAGTATAATAGTCCCAGCTCCTGTCTATGATTAAAATACACAATATCACGTGGTTAAATCTTCAGACATAATTAGTTTACATGTTATCGTGACAATACCCCGTTATAATTGACCTAGATACACATAGTGTACAGGGGTTGTTTCAAATATAATTGCGTTGTCATTATACTTATTTAGAAACTTTCACACCAAAGCGCTTATAAACATTCACATTATTAAAACACATATGTTTTGTGAAAAGGCAAATAGGTTCTAATATATAAACGATTTATTGTTTTACTTTGATTGTTGAATATACAATGTCACGTGGTAGCCTAGCCATACAGGGACCGTATCAAAGACGTAGATAACTACCTGTATAAATGATCGAAAACTTTCGAGACGTTCCGAGAATTTTATTCCGACTTCCGGCCGAGATATATCGAGTGGCCCATAGCTAGACACATCCAAAACTCGCCAATATATAAGCGTGAACCCCTCACCCCTCAGGGGTTCACGCAATAAAGACCATCATCAGTTTGTTAATAAGTTTTAATACTTTAAACCACATTACAAAATTACTGTCGGTTTCTAAAACTTCAACATATTTTGACAAATTATCTTTGTGAAAATAAGGTTATTTTCATCGACCGGCACTGTAGGTCTAATACTGATTCTTTCAATGCCTTTACTTCGTGCGATATATGTTGGTCATTTGTGTTTGTTTTTGACTGAACTTTCTCATCTGTATCGTGGATAGTTTTGTTACTTTGGTTATTTCCTTGGTGTTTATTTCACACTTTTTTTCTTTTCGTCAAAATGTTACGGAGGCCTTCAACGTCTGTTTCATGTTGACCGCATGATTTTTCGGATTTTTGTTACGTCGTTTTCTACTGTACGGACTTTGTAACCGAGGAGAGTATACTAGATTTTAGTTCTTCGATACTTCCGACACCGTTCTCAATTTTTGTAGCCTTTATCTATGCTTGTCACAGGCCCTATGAGGATAATAATAATAAATTCTTTATTTAACGAAGGTAACTCATTTAACATACAATTGTTAATCTCACACAAGGCCTTCACACATTTAAATGAACAATTCATATAACAATCAATGTATATAACACAATAAACAATAGAGATGTACACAATTACAAATGTATATACACAAGCATGAAAACAGACTGTAGAACTAGCATGGCAAGAATGTCCTAAAAAATTTGTAAAGTTTGTCTACTCATTTTGTTTTGTGATAAAGAGATTAGCACATTTCATCTTAAAGCTTTCTATATGTCTTAAATCCTTTATATCATTTGGCAAACTATTCCAAATGATTAGACCAGAATATTGAAAAGTCTTTTTGAAGTATTCAGACTTTGGCCTTGGTATATGAAGATGTCCAGATGTTGTTGACCTAAGAGAATAACTATATAGATCACTGCACGCAGTAAATTTACTTGTAAGATAATCTGGCGCGAGTCCATTCATACATTTAAACATTAAAATGGCTTGAAAATATTTTATCCGCGTAAAAATGGTCATCCAATTAAGTTCTTTAAACATTGATATTGATGGATAATCAAAAGGCTTATTCAAAATTAATCTTGCTGTGCGCTTTTGTAGTTTATGAATCCGCTCAATGTTGCAATTTGCGGTAAAACCCCATATGGTGCAACAATAATCAATTATTGGTAATATATAACTGTTATAAAAAAGGATAAGACCTTTGCGAGGCAAGTATCGTTTTAATCTATTTAGCAGATATAATCTGCTTGAAAAAATTTCACATACTTTATCTATGTGAATTGACCATGATAGATTTTTATCAATATGGATACCAAGAAGTTTTTCTACTTCCACATTGTCAAATGAAGTTTGATTTTGCGATAATACACACAAGACATCATTACAATTCTCAAGTTTTCTCTCAGATCCCATAAGCATACATTTGGACTGCTTGTTATTTATTATCATATTGTTTTTAGCACACCATTCAATTACGTTTTCAAAGTCTTTATTTAAAGAGGTACTAAAACGCACATAACAAGTAATTCTTATCTAAAAGTTCGAAATAATTGATAAAAAATGCAAAAAAACCGATGCAATTTGGTCCACTAATTACAGAGATAATAGCGTGTAAAGTTCAACTATTTTTACCTTAGGAAAATCCAATCAACGCTACTTCCGGAAACAGCACTAAAACCAAATCTACCGGAAGTGACGCACTGTGGGTCACTTCTTTGGCTTATCTAAACGTTGTTTAATAAATGAACTTTCTTCTGATCGTTGATTCAAAGCACTGCCAATGAATTTCGCTACCCATTCAAGGCTCATTCTTCATTATGACCACTTTGTCAAAAGGAACAAAATATGTTTCAGAAGGGAAGTGTATTTATAACGTGTTTAAATAGAGAAAGGGGGATGGGGTTGGGATAATTCAACATTGAGTTTTCAACTGAAAACAATGTTCCTGATCGTAGAACTGAGACAAATTGACAGTCAATATATTATTAATCTAGCTATTAATTAAAAAACAAATATTGAGTCGAGAAAAAATATGGTTTATATTTACATGTCTTGTACGTAAAGTTGCATAACATCTTGACAAGATATGACGGTAGAGGTTTCAGTTCCATGTAATAAAAATAATTAATTGCCAGTTAAAAACCGGGTATGTGTAATACCTTTTTAATAATGTTAATTATCAAACTTTAAAGTTTATCACTTTATAAACAACAGGTGGCATTTCTGCATGGCCACGTTGTTAATTACCTGAGTGGATGGATAATAGCTACTGTTTGATCTTTACCTTACTGTATACAGGATGTTTACTTATCAATAGTGTCAAAGTGCGGACTGTTTTAATTATCAGGATCAAAAGGTGATCGAGAGGATTAATATTTTTCTTGTTTGGTTATTCATTTGTCATTGCTTAAATATCAAATGAAAGAAAAGGTCAATATCTTAAAAGCAGTATGGTATAATTTTTTTTTTCATTTTAAAAAAAAATTTGTGTGATCATAACATTCAGGATTTAGGACAAAAGTAATTTGGGAATGCACACCCCTTTTTCTGATTTATATCTGTGGTTTTTGTTGTAGTTTTAAATGCTCAAATATGTTTTAACTTATTTAATAATTCTATTGCTCTTATATTTCTACGATATAGCAAGGATTTGTATAGTAAGACTACTATACAAATCCTTGGATATAGGTTTTATATCTTATTTTCTAATAAAAAAAAAATATATATATATTTACATATAAAATAGGCCTGTGATTTAGGACACAGACATAGATTACAATTGTATAATATGTCTCTATGGCAAACGTACTGAAAGTTACAGGACAGAAAGTCACAAATTTGATAGTACAAAAGTCACACATACTATTTGTTTAGTTTCGTTTGAAAACATAGGAAAAATTTCTACAATTGTTTTTGGTTACTTGCATATATTCATTTTACAATTTATGAAATAGTTCATTTAAACCTAGAGTAAAGAATAGATGTCAAATTTTATGCATGAAAAGGATATATGTATTGGCACTATGTCATAATGAAACCATTTAAGTACCAAGCCACTTTGACAAAATGTTATCTTTACAATTATTTTTTATTATTGATTTTTTCAGAATAAATTTGGTTCACAAAGTTGCCATATATATAAAAGTTCTAGAAAAAATACAAAAATAATTTGACAAATGTTTTCTTATTAAAAAAAAAAAAAAAAAACTAAAAACTGAATTGTGAATTTTTGTACTGTGACTTTCTATCCTACATTCGTCCGTAGGTAGGACTATGCTCATGATACTGGGATCTGATATAACGTTAGTATATATGACACATGTATAGCAATAGTTTTATATAAGGTTCAAGGACTATGACAATCATATATACTTATATTGATTTCCATTTTAAAATTTTGTTTGATTTTTAAATCTCCGTATAGGTCAATTACAAGTCTATCCAGTATTTCATTTTTAATGAAATAGCTTGATCAATACATATTCAGGTTTTTGCTAAACCAGACAAGCAGATTACTGTGACCGACAGTTCTCAATTCTTCACATTATCTGGAGAATAAACTTATATAATTGTGAAATGCTGCTGTAACCTGGGACTATTATACTAATAGTCCTAGCTGTAACTAAAGTCGTAAGAAAGAGAATTTTTATTTTTTTGTAGCTCAGAAAAACCCACATCGTTTAATTTAACAAATCAACAAGTTACGCCCTCCGTCGTCTTTTGGAAGCACGTGTTAGGAGTGTCCTATTTTGAATGCCGTTTTTCCGCCATGGAAAATAACATGCACGGTTCTACTTCTGCTTCTACCGCCACTTTAGGATGCACATGTTAATATTTTATAGAAAAAAAGGTTGATTTGTGCTTTTGGTTTTTCAATACTTTTCTAATTATAAACATTTGATTAAAATATTTATGCGATTATCAAGCCTCGACAAATGGTTATCAATATTCTCAATGTAATAATTGTCACCGATTCATTTCAAAACTGTTATTTTACTTAGCAAGCCGTGATCTGTTTGCATACGATATGGAACGGGACCCAGTTATTTGCCCCATTGAAATGCATTGAAAATCATAGTAAATAAATGGGTGCTGTCCAATAAATAATTTTGATAGCCACCTTGGGACTTCTGTTTCATGTTAGGCATTTGTTTCAAGTTTCTAAGTACAATCTCAGTGCCTCATGACCGGCATTCCGTTGCAAAATTTTGTTTTGATTGACAACAGGGTCAGTCCATCTACTCCGGGAAGAATAAAGGCTAGAATTAAGGCAATTTACTCTATGTACCGACGCCTGATTACATTTAAATCAATCAAAATTTTTACAGAAATTCAAGCTAGAAAGCCTACCCTTTCAAATAAATCTACATTCAGTTACAGAACTTGTGTAATAATAAAACTACACCATTTTAAATAAAAGTTATATATTTTTTTTAAGAACTACATTCGTGGGTACCGGACTGGTTGCCGTAACTGGGATCCTATTCCTGTCAGACTTTAATTTTGTTTCCAGACTTAAAACTGCACTTTTAAAATAAAGATATACATCTCAGTAGTTATTGTGCAAAGTTTCAATAAATTTGATCCAACAGTTACAGAGTTATTGATCCTTATCTATGACATCTCAAATACCAGAAAACTGATCGGATAAAATCATAAATTCGTGAAGAAAATATGCTTAAAATCAGCAAAACTTTTTTATTTCAAAAGATATTTACATTCTGTAAATTGCACATGGTAGATAAATTCATTATTTGTATAGAAATTTAGTTAAACAAAATTTTTGTTGAAAAAAAAATTAATTATAATTATTTTTTTTGATTAAAAAACAAGGGTAAAACTTAATGCCCCCTCCGCTACGGCGGGGGCATAAAAATATCTTATAAGAATTACATATGCAAAGAAACATACCCCATAACAAGGGTATAAATTATGAGACTTAGTCTTCAAACAGTCAGCTAAGTTCATTTAATATACAATGGAAGAGGCTAGATGCAGAGAAGTTCTCACTTGTAGCTAAAACCAGTCAAGATGGCACCTCCTACAGTTTAACAAATGTCGAGGGAAATCCTGGATCTGCCTGAATGCTACTGTGCGTTGTTATACTTGTGACTGCTCTAAATGTCCCACTAGTTCATACGTGTGTGGTGGTGGACACTCAAACTGTTGGTGGCTGAGATCCATGCACTTGGGTCCAAACAAGTTAACCAACCTGAATATGGATAACAAAGACAAGTTAATAATGCAGGAACTTTTAAAAATGAAACTTAGCGAAGAAGCATTAATGAAAATGAAATTTAATCATAACACTCAAAAGGTGAAGCTGTTAACAGAGCACTAAGTGTTTCCTTACCAAAGAATGTGAACTTTTTTAGAAATTTGAAGGGAGGGCATCAGCAATAATTCACACTTTGAATAATGGTATAGCTTATTCCTTGTGACAAAAAGCAGAATGTATTGGTTTTAAAATCTCAAAAGGTTCATTAAAACACTTCGACCAGATGTAAAGGGAGTGTGAACCGAACAAAGTAAAACAAAATACTCCAGAAAGGAAAAGAAAAATTTACAACGCACCGCACAGAAGACTAAGGTTCATGCGGAAGAAAAGGATCAAAGTAAATGTACAGATAGATATAAAAAATGGCAACCTGATCCAAAACTTGATGCTGTATTTGTAAAAGCATAAAGGACGATCATTCATATGGTAGAGTAATACCTGCTAAGAAGAATATACCTACCAGAAGCTGTTCTTCAAAAGTTCCAAAATCAAGGAAGATATAGCTGCATTCATCTACTGCTGAAAAAGATACAGACAAAATTAACGGTCCTTTTAAGGACCACCAAAATCTTTAAAAGGAGTCTAAAATTGTTGTACATTCAGTTAAAATTGTTTATATAAGCTATAGCCCTACCCTTAAATATCTTCCAAAAATCCAGGCCCCAATCTGGAAAATTGGAGAGCCCTGGGAAGATTTTCTGAGTTTACAAAATATTCTGTTGTTATTTATGTGATGCGGCTCTTCAGTAATGTGAGCCGCATTCCCACATAGACTTTTATGAAACATAAAATAGCATAAAATGTTTTATTTAATATCTAAAACTTATCAAAACTAATTAAAACCATAAAACTGAATCTATGGGCTTTTTCTTTTCCAGGTCCCAGAAATAGGATACTGGAAAGAAAGAAGCCCATATTGTCCATCTTTGTTGTCCCCTGATCCCATATAAGACATTTGTTATTTCTTGCCTGGTGGCTCTTTTCTAATATTCTTTGCTGATATTTTTGAAAAATCCTCCATTTTAACTTACAAGTGTATGAATACATAATACCAACAAAATGACCTTACTGTGACCCTTTTGAAACTTTAAATTGAAAACAAACTTTTAAAATTTCATAAATTTAAATTTAAATTTAATTTAAAAGTTTAATTCAAATTTTAAAATAATTACACCATTGTTTTCCTTATTGAATTTTGAAGTTTCTGGCCAAATTTCATCCATGTAACTCAAAAATAAGCTTACAATTGCAGATTGAAGTGTTCAAAATATGCCCTCTGACAGGAACGGGACCCAGTTATTTGCCCCATTGAAACGCATTGAAAATCATAGTAAATAAATGGGTGCTGTCCAATAAATAATTTTGATAGCCACCTTGGGACTTCTGTTTCATGTTAGGCATTTGTTTCAAGTTTCTAAGTACAATCTCAGTGCCTCATGACCGGCATTCCGTTGCAAAATTTTGTTTTGATTGACAACAGGGTCAGTCCGTCTACTCCGGGAAGAATAAAGGCTAGAATTAAGGCAATTTACTCTATGTACCGACGCCTGATTACATTTAAATCAATCAAAATTTTACAGAAAT
This sequence comes from Mytilus coruscus, assembly GCA_017311375.1. NCBI lineage: Eukaryota > Metazoa > Mollusca > Bivalvia > Mytilida > Mytilidae > Mytilus > Mytilus coruscus. The sequence continues at coordinate 11,942 of JAASAO010002730.1, read as the reverse complement.
TCAAGCTAGAAAGCCTACCCTTTCAAATAAATCTACATTCAGTTACAGAACTTGTGTAATAATAAAACTACACCATTTTAAATAAAAGTTATATATTTTTTAAGAACTACATTCGTGGGTACCGGACTGGTTGCCGTAACTGGGATCCTATTCCTGTCAGACTTTAATTTTGTTTCCAGACTTAAAACTGCACTTTTAAAATAAAGATATACATCTCAGTAGTTATTGTGCAAAGTTTCAATAAATTTGATCCAACAGTTACAGAGTTATTGATCCTTATCTATGACATCTCAAATACCAGAAAACTGATCGGATAAAATCATAAATTCGTGAAGAAAATATGCTTAAAATCAGCAAAACTTTTTTATTTCAAAAGATATTTACATTCTGTAAATTGCACATGGTAGATAAATTCATTATTTGTATGGAAATCTAGTTAAAAAAAAATTTTGCTGAAAAAAAAAATTAATTATAATTATTTTTTTGATTAAAAAACAAGGGTAAAACTTAATGCCCCCTCCGCTACGGCGGGGGCATAAAAATATCTTATAAGAATTACATATGCAAAGAAACATACCCCATAACAAGGGTATAAATTATGAGACTTAGTCTTCAAACAGTCAGCTAAGTTCATTTAATATACAATGGAAGAGGCTAGATGCAGAGAAGTTCTCACTTGTAGCTAAAACCAGTCAAGATGGCACCTCCTACAGTTTAACAAATGTCGAGGGAAATCCTGGATCTGCCTGAATGCTACTGTGCGTTGTTATACTTGTGACTGCTCTAAATGTCCCACTAGTTCATACGTGTGTGGTGGTGGACACTCAAACTGTTGGTGGCTGAGATCCATGCACTTGGGTCCAAACAAGTTAACCAACCTGAATATGGATAACAAAGACAAGTTAATAATGCAGGAACTTTTAAAATGAAACTTAGCGAAGAAGCATTAATGAAAATGAAATTTAATCATAACACTCAAAAGGTGAAGCTGTTAACAGAGCACTAAGTGTTTCCTTACCAAAGAATGTGAACTTTTTTAGAAATTTGAAGGGAGGGCATCAGCAATAATTCACACTTTGAATAATGGTATAGCTTATTCCTTGTGACAAAAAGCAGAATGTATTGGTTTTAAAATCTCAAAAGGTTCATTAAAACACTTCGACCAGATGTAAAGGGAGTGTGAACCGAACAAAGTAAAACAAAATACTCCAGAAAGGAAAAAGAAAAATTTACAACGCACCGCACAGAAGACTAAGGTTCATGCGGAAGAAAAGGATCAAAGTAAATGTACAGATAGATATAAAAAATGGCAACCTGATCCAAAACTTGATGCTGTATTTGTAAAAGCATAAAGGACGATCATTCATATGGTAGAGTAATACCTGCTAAGAAGAATATACCTACCAGAAGCTGTTCTTCAAAAGTTCCAAAATCAAGGAAGATATAGCTGCATTCATCTACTGCTGAAAAAGATACAGACAAAATTAACGGTCCTTTTAAGGACCACCAAAATCTTTAAAAAGGAGTCTAAAATTGTTGTACATTCAGTTAAAATTGTTTATATAAGCTATAGCCCTACCCCTTAAATATCTTCCAAAAAAATCCAGGCCCCAATCTGGAAAATTGAGAGCCCTGGGAAGATTTTCTGAGTTTACAAAATATTCTGTTGTTATTTATGTGATGCGGCTCTTCAGTAATGTGAGCCGCATTCCCATAGACTTTTATGAAACATAAAATAGCATAAAATGTTTTATTTAATATCTAAAACTTATCAAAACTAATTAAAACCATAAAACTGAATCTATGGGCTTTTTCTTTTCCAGGTCCCAGAAATAGGATACTGGAAAGAAAGAAGCCCATATTGTCCATCTTTGTTGTCCCCTGATCCCATATAAGACATTTGTTATTTCTTGCCTGGTGGCTCTTTTCTAATATTCTTTGCTGATATTTTTTGAAAATCCTCCATTTTAACTTACAAGTGTATGAATACATAATACCAACAAAATGACCTTACTGTGACCCTTTTGAAACTTTAAATTGAAAACAAACTTTTAAAATTTCATAAATTTAAATTTAAATTTAATTTAAAAGTTTAATTCAAATTTTAAAATAATTACACCATTGTTTTCCTTATTGAATTTTGAAGTTTCTGGCCAAATTTCATCCATGTAACTCAAAAATAAGCTTACAATTGCAGATTGAAGTGTTCAAAATATGCCCTCTGACAGGAACGGGACCCAGTTATTTGCCCCATTGAAACGCATTGAAAATCATAGTAAATAAATGGGGTGCTGTCCAATAAATAATTTTGATAGCCACCTTGGGACTTCTGTTTCATGTTAGGCATTTGTTTCAAGTTTCTAAGTACAATCTCAGTGCCTCATGACCGGCATTCCGTTGCAAAATTTTGTTTTGATTGACAACAGGGTCAGTCCATCTACTTCGGGAAGAATAAAGGCTAGAATTAAGGCAATTTACTCTATGTACCGACGCCTGATTACATTTAAATCAATCAAAATTTTACAGAAATTCAAGCTAGAAAGCCTACCCTTTCAAATAAATCTACATTCAGTTACAGAACTTGTGTAATAATAAAACTACACCATTTTAAATAAAAGTTATATATTTTTTAAGAACTACATTCGTGGGTACCGGACTGGTTGCCGTAACTGGGATCCTATTCCTGTCAGACTTTAATTTTGTTTCCAGACTTAAAACTGCACTTTTAAAATAAAGATATACATCTCAGTAGTTATTGTGCAAAGTTTCAATAAATTTGATCCAACAGTTACAGAGTTATTGATCCTTATCTATGACATCTCAAATACCAGAAAACTGATCGGATAAAATCATAAATTCGTGAAGAAAATATGCTTAAAATCAGCAAAACTTTTTTATTTCAAAAGATATTTACATTCTGTAAATTGCACATGGTAGATAAATTCATTATTTGTATGGAAATCTAGTTAAAAAAAAATTTTGCTGAAAAAAAAATTAATTATAATTATTTTTTTGATTAAAAAACAAGGGTAAAACTTAATGCCCCCTCCGCTACGGCGGGGGCATAAAAATATCTTATAAGAATTACATATGCAAAGAAACATACCCCATAACAAGGGTATAAATTATGAGACTTAGTCTTCAAACAGTCAGCTAAGTTCATTTAATATACAATGGAAGAGGCTAGATGCAGAGAAGTTCTCACTTGTAGCTAAAACCAGTCAAGATGGCACCTCCTACAGTTTAACAAATGTCGAGGGAAATCCTGGATCTGCCTGAATGCTACTGTGCGTTGTTATACTTGTGACTGCTCTAAATGTCCCACTAGTTCATACGTGTGTGGTGGTGGACACTCAAACTGTTGGTGGCTGAGATCCATGCACTTGGGTCCAAACAAGTTAACCAACCTGAATATGGATAACAAAGACAAGTTAATAATGCAGGAACTTTTAAAATGAAACTTAGCGAAGAAGCATTAATGAAAATGAAATTTAATCATAACACTCAAAAGGTGAAGCTGTTAACAGAGCACTAAGTGTTTCCTTACCAAAGAATGTGAACTTTTTTAGAAATTTGAAGGGAGGGCATCAGCAATAATTCACACTTTGAATAATGGTATAGCTTATTCCTTGTGACAAAAAGCAGAATGTATTGGTTTTAAAATCTCAAAAGGTTCATTAAAACACTTCGACCAGATGTAAAGGGAGTGTGAACCGAACAAAGTAAAACAAAATACTCCAGAAAGGAAAAAGAAAAATTTACAACGCACCGCACAGAAGACTAAGGTTCATGCGGAAGAAAAGGATCAAAGTAAATGTACAGATAGATATAAAAAATGGCAACCTGATCCAAAACTTGATGCTGTATTTGTAAAAGCATAAAGGACGATCATTCATATGGTAGAGTAATACCTGCTAAGAAGAATATACCTACCAGAAGCTGTTCTTCAAAAGTTCCAAAATCAAGGAAGATATAGCTGCATTCATCTACTGCTGAAAAAGATACAGACAAAATTAACGGTCCTTTTAAGGACCACCAAAATCTTTAAAAAGGAGTCTAAAATTGTTGTACATTCAGTTAAAATTGTTTATATAAGCTATAGCCCTACCCCTTAAATATCTTCCAAAAAAATCCAGGCCCCAATCTGGAAAATTGGAGAGCCCCTGGGAAGATTTTCTGAGTTTACAAAATATTCTGTTGTTATTTATGTGATGCGGCTCTTCAGTAATGTGAGCCGCATTCCCACATAGACTTTTATGAAACATAAAATAGCATAAAATGTTTTATTTAATATCTAAAACTTATCAAAAACTAATTAAAAACCATAAAACTGAATCTATGGGCTTTTTCCTTTTTCCAGGTCCCAGAAATAGGATACTGGAAAGAAAGAAGCCCATATTGTCCATCTTTTGTTGTCCCCTGATCCCATATAAGACATTTGTTATTTCTTGCCTGGTGGCTCTTTTCTAATATTCTTTGCTGATATTTTTTTGAAAAATCCCTCCATTTTAACTTACAAGTGTATGAATACATAATACCAACAAAATGACCTTACTGTGACCCCTTTTGAAACTTTAAATTGAAAACAAACTTTTAAAAATTTCATAAATTTAAATTTAAATTTAATTTAAAAGTTTAATTCAAATTTTAAAATAATTACACCATTGTTTTCCTTATTGAATTTTGAAGTTTCTGGCCAAATTTCATCCATGTAACTCAAAAATAAGCTTACAATTGCAGATTGAAGTGTTCAAAATATGCCCTCTGACAGGAACGGGACCCAGTTATTTGCCCCATTGAAATGCATTGAAAATCATAGTAAATAAATGGGGTGCTGTCCAATAAATAATTTTGATAGCCACCTTGGGACTTCTGTTTCATGTTAGGCATTTGTTTCAAGTTTCTAAGTACAATCTCAGTGCCTCATGACCGGCATTCCGTTGCAAAATTTTGTTTTGATTGACAACAGGGTCAGTCCGTCTACTTCCGGGAAGAATAAAGGCTAGAATTAAGGCAATTTACTCTATGTACCGACGCCTGATTACATTTAAATCAATCAAAATTTTACAGAAATTCAAGCTAGAAAGCCTACCCTTTCAAATAAATCTACATTCAGTTACAGAACTTGTGTAATAATAAAACTACACCATTTTAAATAAAAGTTATATATTTTTTAAGAACTACATTCGTGGGTACCGGACTGGTTGCCGTAACTGGGATCCTATTCCTGTCAGACTTTAATTTTGTTTCCAGACTTAAAACTGCACTTTTAAAATAAAGATATACATCTCAGTAGTTATTGTGCAAAGTTTCAATAAATTTGATCCAACAGTTACAGAGTTATTGATCCTTATCTATGACATCTCAAATACCAGAAAACTGATCGGATAAAATCATAAATTCGTGAAGAAAATATGCTTAAAATCAGCAAAACTTTTTTATTTCAAAAGATATTTACATTCTGTAAATTGCACATGGTAGATAAATTCATTATTTGTATGGAAATCTAGTTAAAAAAATTTTGCTGAAAAAAATTAATTATAATTATTTTTTGATTAAAAACAAGGTAAAACTTAATGCCCCCTCCGCTACGGCGGGGGCATAAAAATATCTTATAAGAATTACATATGCAAAGAAACATACCCCATAACAAGGGTATAAATTATGAGACTTAGTCTTCAAACAGTCAGCTAAGTTCATTTAATATACAATGGAAGAGGCTAGATGCAGAGAAGTTCTCACTTGTAGCTAAAACCAGTCAAGATGGCACCTCCTACAGTTTAACAAATGTCGAGGGAAATCCTGGATCTGCCTGAATGCTACTGTGCGTTGTTATACTTGTGACTGCTCTAAATGTCCCACTAGTTCATACGTGTGTGGTGGTGGACACTCAAACTGTTGGTGGCTGAGATCCATGCACTTGGGTCCAAACAAGTTAACCAACCTGAATATGGATAACAAAGACAAGTTAATAATGCAGGAACTTTTAAAAATGAAACTTAGCGAAGAAGCATTAATGAAAATGAAATTTAATCATAACACTCAAAAGGTGAAGCTGTTAACAGAGCACTAAGTGTTTCCTTACCAAAGAATGTGAACTTTTAGAAATTTGAAGGAGGGCATCAGCAATAATTCACACTTTGAATAATGGTATAGCTTATTCCTTGTGACAAAAAGCAGAATGTATTGGTTTTAAAATCTCAAAGGTTCATTAAAACACTTCGACCAGATGTAAAGGGAGTGTGAACCGAACAAAGTAAAACAAAATACTCCAGAAAGGAAAAAGAAAAATTTACAACGCACCGCACAGAAGACTAAGGTTCATGCGGAAGAAAAGGATCAAAGTAAATGTACAGATAGATATAAAAAATGGCAACCTGATCCAAAACTTGATGCTGTATTTGTAAAAGCATAAAGGACGATCATTCATATGGTAGAGTAATACCTGCTAAGAAGAATATACCTACCAGAAGCTGTTCTTCAAAAGTTCCAAAATCAAGGAAGATATAGCTGCATTCATCTACTGCTGAAAAAGATACAGACAAAATTAACGGTCCTTTTAAGGACCACCAAAATCTTTAAAAAGGAGTCTAAAATTGTTGTACATTCAGTTAAAATTGTTTATATAAGCTATAGCCCTACCCTTAAATATCTTCCAAAAATCCAGGCCCCAATCTGGAAAATTGGAGAGCCCTGGGAAGATTTTCTGAGTTTACAAAATATTCTGTTGTTATTTATGTGATGCGGCTCTTCAGTAATGTGAGCCGCATTCCCATAGACTTTTATGAAACATAAAATAGCATAAAATGTTTTATTTAATATCTAAAACTTATCAAAACTAATTAAAAACCATAAAACTGAATCTATGGGCTTTTTCTTTTCCAGGTCCCAGAAATAGGATACTGGAAAGAAAGAAGCCCATATTATCCATCTTTGTTGTCCCCTGATCCCATATAAGACATTTGTTATTTCTTGCCTGGTGGCTCTTTTCTAATATTCTTTGCTGATATTTTTTGAAAAATCCTCCATTTTAACTTACAAGTGTATGAATACATAATACCAACAAAATGACCTTACTGTGACCCTTTTGAAACTTTAAATTGAAAAACAAACTTTTAAAAATTTCATAAATTTAAATTTAAATTTAATTTAAAAGTTTAATTCAAATTTAAAAATAATTACACCATTGTTTTCCTTATTGAATTTTGAAGTTTCTGGCCAAATTTCATCCATGTAACTCAAAAATAAGCTTACAATTGCAGATTGAAGTGTTCAAAATATGCCCTCTGACAGGAACAGGGACCCAGTTATTTGCCCCATTGAAATGCATTGAAAATCATAGTAAATAAATGGGGTGCTGTCCAATAAATAATTTTGATAGCCACCTTGGGACTTCTGTTTCATGTTAGGCATTTGTTTCAAGTTTCTAAGTACAATCTCAGTGCCTCATGACCGGCATTCCGTTGCAAAATTTTGTTTTGATTGACAACAGGGTCAGTCCGTCTACTTCCGGGAAGAATAAAGGCTAGAATTAAGGCAATTTACTCTATGTACCGACGCCTGATTACATTTAAATCAATCAAAATTTTACAGAAATTCAAGCTAGAAAGCCTACCCTTTCAAATAAATCTACATTCAGTTACAGAACTTGTGTAATAATAAAACTACACCATTTTAAATAAAAGTTATATATTTTTTAAGAACTACATTCGTGGGTACCGGACTGGTTGCCGTAACTGGGATCCTATTCCTGTCAGACTTTAATTTTGTTTCCAGACTTAAAACTGCACTTTTAAAATAAAGATATACATCTCAGTAGTTATTGTGCAAAGTTTCAATAAATTTGATCCAACAGTTACAGAGTTATTGATCCTTATCTATGACATCTCAAATACCAGAAAACTGATCGGATAAAATCATAAATTCGTGAAGAAAATATGCTTAAAATCAGCAAAACTTTTTTATTTCAAAAGATATTTACATTCTGTAAATTGCACATGGTAGATAAATTCATTATTTGTATGGAAATCTAGTTAAAAAAATTTTGCTGAAAAAAATTAATTATAATTATTTTTGATTAAAAACAAGGTAAAACTTAATGCCCCTCCGCTACGGCGGGGCATAAAAATATCTTATAAAATTACATATGCAAAGAAACATACCCCATAACAAGGGTATAAATTATGAGACTTAGTCTTCAAACAGTCAGCTAAGTTCATTTAATATACAATGGAAGAGGCTAGATGCAGAGAAGTTCTCACTTGTAGCTAAAACCAGTCAAGATGGCACCTCCTACAGTTTAACAAATGTCGAGGGAAATCCTGGATCTGCCTGAATGCTACTGTGCGTTGTTATACTTGTGACTGCTCTAAATGTCCCACTAGTTCATACGTGTGTGGTGGTGGACACTCAAACTGTTGGTGGCTGAGATCCATGCACTTGGGTCCAAACAAGTTAACCAACCTGAATATGGATAACAAAGACAAGTTAATAATGCAGGAACTTTTAAAAATGAAACTTAGCGAAGAAGCATTAATGAAAATGAAATTTAATCATAACACTCAAAAGGTGAAGCTGTTAACAGAGCACTAAGTGTTTCCTTACCAAAGAATGTGAACTTTTAGAAATTTGAAGGAGGGCATCAGCAATAATTCACACTTTGAATAATGGTATAGCTTATTCCTTGTGACAAAAGCAGAATGTATTGGTTTTAAAATCTCAAAGGTTCATTAAAACACTTCGACCAGATGTAAAGGGAGTGTGAACCGAACAAAGTAAAACAAAATACTCCAGAAAGGAAAAAGAAAAATTTACAACGCACCGCACAGAAGACTAAGGTTCATGCGGAAGAAAAGGATCAAAGTAAATGTACAGATAGATATAAAAAATGGCAACCTGATCCAAAACTTGATGCTGTATTTGTAAAAGCATAAAGGACGATCATTCATATGGTAGAGTAATACCTGCTAAGAAGAATATACCTACCAGAAGCTGTTCTTCAAAAGTTCCAAAATCAAGGAAGATATAGCTGCATTCATCTACTGCTGAAAAAGATACAGACAAAATTAACGGTCCTTTTAAGGACCACCAAAATCTTTAAAAAGGAGTCTAAAATTGTTGTACATTCAGTTAAAATTGTTTATATAAGCTATAGCCCTACCCCTTAAATATCTTCCAAAAAAATCCAGGCCCCAATCTGGAAAATTGGAGAGCCCCTGGGAAGATTTTCTGAGTTTACAAAATATTCTGTTGTTATTTATGTGATGCGGCTCTTCAGTAATGTGAGCCGCATTCCCACATAGACTTTTATGAAACATAAAATAGCATAAAATGTTTTATTTAATATCTAAAACTTATCAAAAACTAATTAAAAACCATAAAACTGAATCTATGGGCTTTTTCCTTTTTCCAGGTCCCAGAAATAGGATACTGGAAAGAAAGAAGCCCATATTGTCCATCTTTTGTTGTCCCCTGATCCCATATAAGACATTTGTTATTTCTTGCCTGGTGGCTCTTTTCTAATATTCTTTGCTGATATTTTTTGAAAAATCCCTCCATTTTAACTTACAAGTGTATGAATACATAATACCAACAAAATGACCTTACTGTGACCCTTTTGAAACTTTAAATTGAAAACAAACTTTTTAAAATTTCATAAATTTAAATTTAAATTTAATTTAAAAGTTTAATTCAAATTTTAAAATAATTACACCATTGTTTTCCTTATTGAATTTTGAAGTTTCTGGCCAAATTTCATCCATGTAACTCAAAAAATAAGCTTACAATTGCAGATTGAAGTGTTCAAAATATGCCCTCTGACAGGAACGGGGACCCAGTTATTTGCCCCATTGAAATGCATTGAAAATCATAGTAAATAAATGGGGTGCTGTCCAATAAATAATTTTGATAGCCACCTTGGGACTTCTGTTTCATGTTAGGCATTTGTTTCGAAGTTTCTAAGTACAATCTCAGTGCCTCATGACCGGCATTCCGTTGCAAAATTTTGTTTTGATTGACAACAGGGTCAGTCCATCTACTTCGGGGAAGAATAAAGGCTAGAATTAAGGCAATTTACTCTATGTACCGACGCCTGATTACATTTAAATCAATCAAAATTTTACAGAAATTCAAGCTAGAAAGCCTACCCTTTCAAATAAATCTACATTCAGTTACAGAACTTGTGTAATAATAAAACTACACCATTTTAAATAAAAGTTATATATTTTTTAAGAACTACATTCGTGGGTACCGGACTGGTTGCCGTAACTGGGATCCTATTCCTGTCAGACTTTAATTTTGTTTCCAGACTTAAAACTGCACTTTTAAAATAAAGATATACATCTCAGTAGTTATTGTGCAAAGTTTCAATAAATTTGATCCAACAGTTACAGAGTTATTGATCCTTATCTATGACATCTCAAATACCAGAAAACTGATCGGATAAAATCATAAATTCGTGAAGAAAATATGCTTAAAATCAGCAAAACTTTTTTATTTCAAAAGATATTTACATTCTGTAAATTGCACATGGTAGATAAATTCATTATTTGTATGGAAATCTAGTTAAAAAAAAATTTTGCTGAAAAAAAAATTAATTATAATTATTTTTTTGATTAAAAAACAAGGGTAAAACTTAATGCCCCTCCGCTCGGCGGGGCATAAAAATATCTTATAAGAATTACATATGCAAAGAAACATACCCCATAACAAGGGTATAAATTATGAGACTTAGTCTTCAAACAGTCAGCTAAGTTCATTTAATATACAATGGAAGAGGCTAGATGCAGAGAAGTTCTCACTTGTAGCTAAAACCAGTCAAGATGGCACCTCCTACAGTTTAACAAATGTCGAGGGAAATCCTGGATCTGCCTGAATGCTACTGTGCGTTGTTATACTTGTGACTGCTCTAAATGTCCCACTAGTTCATACGTGTGTGGTGGTGGACACTCAAACTGTTGGTGGCTGAGATCCATGCACTTGGGTCCAAACAAGTTAACCAACCTGAATATGGATAACAAAGACAAGTTAATAATGCAGGAACTTTTAAAAATGAAACTTAGCGAAGAAGCATTAATGAAAATGAAATTTAATCATAACACTCAAAAGGTGAAGCTGTTAACAGAGCACTAAGTGTTTCCTTACCAAAGAATGTGAACTTTTTTAGAAATTTGAAGGGAGGGCATCAGCAATAATTCACACTTTGAATAATGGTATAGCTTATTCCTTGTGACAAAAAGCAGAATGTATTGGTTTTAAAATCTCAAAAGGTTCATTAAAACACTTCGACCAGATGTAAAGGGAGTGAACCGAACAAAGTAAAACAAAATACTCCAGAAAGGAAAAAGAAAAATTTACAACGCACCGCACAGAAGACTAAGGTTCATGCGGAAGAAAAGGATCAAAGTAAATGTACAGATAGATATAAAAAATGGCAACCTGATCCAAAACTTGATGCTGTATTTGTAAAAGCATAAAGGACGATCATTCATATGGTAGAGTAATACCTGCTAAGAAGAATATACCTACCAGAAGCTGTTCTTCAAAAGTTCCAAAATCAAGGAAGATATAGCTGCATTCATCTACTGCTGAAAAAGATACAGACAAAATTAACGGTCCTTTTAAGGACCACCAAAATCTTTAAAAAGGAGTCTAAAATTGTTGTACATTCAGTTAAAATTGTTTATATAAGCTATAGCCCTACCCCTTAAATATCTTCCAAAAAAATCCAGGCCCCAATCTGGAAAATTGGAGAGCCCCTGGGAAGATTTTCTGAGTTTACAAAATATTCTGTTGTTATTTATGTGATGCGGCTCTTCAGTAATGTGAGCCGCATTCCACATAGACTTTTATGAAACATAAAATAGCATAAAATGTTTTATTTAATATCTAAAACTTATCAAAACTAATTAAAACCATAAAACTGAATCTATGGGCTTTTTCTT
>JAASAO010001686.1:0-67457 GCA_017311375.1 Mytilus coruscus | reverse complement strand
AAACCACTGGGCCAAATTTAACCAAACTTGGCCACAATCATCATTAGGGTATCTAGTTTAAAAATGTGTCCGATGACCCTGCCAACCAACCAAGATGGCCGCCATGACTAAAAATAGAACATAGGGGTAAAATGTAGATTTTGGCTTATATCTCTGAAACCAAAGCATTTAGAGTAAATCTGACATCGGGTAAAACTGATTATCAGGTCAAGATCTATCTGCTCTGAAATTTTCAGACAAATCTGACAACCTGTTGTTGGGTTGCTGCCCCTGAATTGGTAATTTTAAGGAAATTTTGCAGTTTTTGGTTATTATCTTGAATATTATTATAGATAGAGATAAACTGTAAACAGCAATAATGTTCAGCAAAGTAAGATCTACAAATAAGTTGTCATGACCAAAATTGTCAGTCGACCCTTTAGGAGTTATTGCCCTTAATAGTCAATTTTTAACAATTTTTCGTAAATTTTTGTAATCTTTACAAAATCTTCTTCTCTGAAACAACTGAGACAAATTTAACCATACTTGGCCATAATCATTATTAGGGTATCTAGTTTAAAAATATGTCCGATGACCCGCCTTCCAACCATCATGGCCAACTTGGTTAAAAATAGAACATAGGGTAAAATGCAGTTTTGGTTTATATCTCTGAAACTAAAGCATTTAGAGCAAATCCGACAGGTGAAAAAATGTTCATCAGATTTAGATTTATCTGCCCTGAAATTTTCAGACGAATCTGACAACTCGTTGTTGGGTTGCTGTCCCTGAGTGCCTGAGAGCCTCTAGTTTTGGTAGTGAAAATTTTTTGTATCTACTGTAGCTCTTTCCGAAGCAGGAGAACCTACCCTGAGCGAGATTTGTTTAAAGACTAAGTAAAATCTATGAAATTCATACAGTTTTGATTATCTGAAATGGGTGCGAGACAAGTCAGCCCGATACAACTTGGACCATCTATGAAGACAACTCTGACTGTCAATAAGGCCATAAAAAAGAATAGGTTGGTTTGCCCTAACCCGACCGACCCATAAAAACGCACCCGAGTCAAAATCTTGTTTTAATCAAAATTCGCGATGTTTTTTTTTTTTGCTGAGTTTTGTCGTATCCGTATCCGTCTTCAGTTTGTTGCATAGAATAACCTGATCCCAATTGACCGCGCTTTATCACAGGACAATTTGTGTTATGTATCATGTGTATTAAAGCCTCCAATTGATACGGATAAAAAACAACATGTTACCGTCTAGTACAAATAAAGGTTGGATTAAAATCAAACCCCGTAGTTTCCAACAAATTCTATTGTTTTGAAAATGCAAAAACATGGAAAGAGGTGTATGATGAAGTGTGTGATGACGATTTCATGCTACGGAAAACTGATGAAATTTGTGTGACTTTCTCTGACCGATCAGGATACTCATTTGAGCCTGATTTTGAGGAACCAAATCCAAGTTGTTCAGGAATTTGATTCGGCATTGGGGTTATGGACATCTATGAGAAAACCATGCAGATGGCGCTCCATGCAAGGTTGTTTGATTTTGATGAAACTTTGCTTAAATGATCAGGTTGACTTCATATGAAAGTCCTGCAAGTTTGATGCCCTTACATCAATGGTAACCATGGTAACAGTAGGAATTTGTGATTTTCTTGTTTGTTGCATATGTGCAGATGATCTCATACTGAAATCTTCAGAGATCTACAAATCATAGATTTCTCAAATAGTAATAAAGACTATAATACTTCTGAGTGTTTAAATACTTTTATAGCACAGATAGCATGTGTATGAAGTATAAATCACATAATTTCATTAAACATAATGATACATATAGAAAATAGGGGGTGACCAAACACATAAAATGATTGAAAATACGACCTTTTCATCTAGTCGCACTAAAACAGACACTACAGCCCAAAAGACGCTTTAATTAATCCTAAATTTTTTAAGTGCATTACATTCTCTTTGGTTCAAAATATCTTAAAGGGAATTCGGTTGCAAATTAATTTTATAGATTAAATTGGTCATTCAGACAGCCCCCTTTTTTTGTATTTTAGCAATAAGATTAAGGAAAACCTCATATTTCCATGAAATAAAGCATTATAAAATAAGGAGTTGAATTTTACAGATTATTACGTGCCATTTAGGTAACTTAAGTTGAAAATTTCAAGTTAAATAGATTTTTAGGTCACAAAAAATAATGATCATTAGGCTAAAAAAAGGGGGAGCTGCACAAAGACCATTTTTTTGGGTCAATTTTTTTTATTCAAAATTCCTATAGTAAACTTATCTCTTTAACTGTTAAGAGTAAAATCAATTAATTTCTTCCTAGAGATCATTGCAACTTGCAGAAAACTCAAGTTTAAGTCTGGTTTTCAAAATCTTAGGAAATTCAATTTCAAGTTTAACATATTGAAAAATCCAAAGTATCGGACCACAGAAGTTAAGTGTCTGAAAGGTTAAAAATTTTAACACATGTTGCAACTTTTTTCTTGCTTACTGGTTACCATATTAGTCAATTTGTTCATTATTACCTGAGAAAGTGTTGAAAAATATTAATTTTCTATGGTACAAAGGGAGATAATCCAGTAAGATGCATTTTTTAAATCTTAAAATCTTAAAATTACATATTTTTTAAACTTACAAGCTCTCAGTCCATTTAAAATATAAACATATCTCTACTTGGTTTTGATCAGTGACAGAGCTTATAATGCATTTTACAATATATGATTAGTTTGCTCTTGTTTTAGTTATATAATTCTTCTCGCAAAATGTCTCAATTTACAATTTCTTAATTCTTTAGAGAATTAATGAATTTTTAAATATCAATCTGTACAAATGTAAATTTTACTTCTGTTAAAGCATTTTTATATTAAACAATGTATGTTAAACTAACTATCACAATAGAGGCCATAAATAATAATTTTCATGGTACAAAGGGAGATAATCCAATAAAAAATGCATTTTCAAAAATCTTCAAAAAAATAGAATTTTTTCTTCAATTAAGTGTTCTGCTCTGGACACATCAAAAAGACTGCAAGATGGCAAGTTCTGAAACAATACAAGAGACCACCAATGTAAGCTGCTGAATAACATTGTAATCAAAATTCAAAATGAATCTACTAAAATTTAGAATGATGATAGTAAATGAGACAACTTTACAACAGAGTCAAAATAACATGGATTGAAGCAATTAAAGGTCATCGTACAACCTTCAACAGTGTACAAAACCCATACCACATAGTAAGTGTGAATGCATAACAATGACAAAATATGGTCTAACAATTCAGACCAAAAATCAGACATAAGAAACAACATCATACAACAACTTCTACATAACTGGCTCCTGACTAGATTTTAACTATTGACATTAATCTTAATAAATGTAAGCATTTAGAATATAGGTTACAGTGACCAGCTTTTGCCTTGATGCTGATATACAAAAATACTTAATATGTACTTACTGTATGCAAGATGCATGCATATACAATTTTTCATGCAGTTTTAAATGATCTTGAATGTATAACTGAAGTCAGTTAAGTATGAAATGTAGGTCAAACTTCGTTTTTAAAGAATGGACTTTCCCAACATGAATGTGTATTTGGATGTTCCTGCCCCTTATGATTTTTACTTTGATGTAAGCCTTTAATATTAAATCTTTGTTAAACAACCTGATTACATTGCAAGAATAAGATTAAAATACATCAAAGTTTATATTAATATTGAGTTAATTAATCATGACTTAGCAGCTAACAAGACACCAATTGTTGCATTAGTTAAGGAATTTATAGTAGTAATAAATTGTTTCTTTACTGTCTGATAAATATTTACATAACTATGAATTAGATCAATAAAACTAATCGGTCAATCCAGTAACAATTTCTGATAAAACATTATTGTGTTCATTTGCAATTAAATGGCTAAGTACATTTTGAAGATCTTCATCATCTTCTTGATTGTTTTCTATTTTGACGACCTCTACAGATGGGTTTTTGGACTTCTCTATTTTCTGTTTTTTGATGCACAAGTTTCCAAAGAAACTTCGTATTTGTTGATGAGACAGCCACTCTGATGGTGAGAAAACTCTGTTTCCTTGTGAATCAATCTCATTTCGCATTTGATTGGAAACTGTGTATGGACTTGGTTTTTTACCAGACTCTTCCCCAGCATTAAATAAAACTGTTAAATAGTCCTTCACTTTTGGAGAGAATCTCACAGCCTTTTTTCTTTTTTTCAAAGCATAACCATGCTGTTCGTTGATATTTGTTTTTGTTTGATCTTGCGATTGTTCCAAACCAACAGAAGAAATCAAAGGTTGATTCAATCTAACATCTTGGCATTTGGCAGACCAAAGCCTTTTGGACGTATCTATGATACTATCTAGCTTTTCATCATCAAAAACATGTTTACCGACAGACAGGTGTCTTAATAATTGGTCTTCTTTCTTGAACTCCAGTATGCAATTTGGATCAAAACATGGAAAATTTGCATTATTCCTCAATGTTTTGATGGAAGCTGGTTTAGTTTCTGGTATTTTTGAATCACCAAATGTCTGTAAAAAATAATTATAAAAAAGGTTATCCTCATGAGACTTATCTAGGGGACTTTAAAAAAAAAAAAAAAAATCCTGAAAAGCAATGAATTATTAGCTGAGTGCAAGATATGGTTCTTTTCAATAATAAAAAATTCAAAATTCAATTCTTATAGAATAACTAATTTAAGAATTCAAATCTAGAAAAATTTTCAACGAGTGACCAAACAAGACATTAATTCACGAATGTGCGTACTGCATTAGATGTTCTGCCAGTAGTCAGTAAACATAGTGCTGATTACCTTAGCTTTATTTGGCAAAACATTTTGGAATTTTGGATCCTCATAGTCATATTCATGATATTATTTGACCTCGTTAGGCCTTTTTATTTTTTATGCTTATTTCTGTGTCACTGATGAGTATTTTGTAGACGAAATGCGCTACTGGGTTTACAATTTTAATCCTGGTATCTATGATGAGTTTATTTAGTTGTTATCTCATTGAATCTTATCCAATACCTCCCTTACATCATGTATATCTTTAAACAGCGATGCTTTTAAAATAAAATAAAAAAAGCATAGTTAAGTTTTAGGCTATCTAGAATATGTTAGAACAATCTAGTTGATGATTGTTTGTGAATTTTATGAAGTAGCCCTATTGTCTTTGGAAGTTTTTTTTCTGGATCTGTTAATTGGTTTCATATTTTTTTAAAGTATTACAGAATTTAATAAATTCTTACCAAATTAGAATCAAATAAAGTTAACTTGTTGGAAATCCTGGTCATGTCTGTTGCTTTAACAAGTTCCCCTCCAATGCCATATGCCTTGTAAACTCTCATGCCTTCATCATCAAACTTGAAATTGTTGAACTGTGTAACTTGGAAATTTTTATCGGGCCACATAATAAAGGTTGTGTTTCACATGATACATTTACCACTGAAATATACGTGTTTTTTATACCGCCATGGCTTTCAAGTGCTTCCTTCATCTGTTTACCATTGGTTATGTCATTTCCTTCATTTATGTAGTTCAACATGTGAAGTCTACAAGTGCCTGTTCTTGAGTCACAGAGATCTTTGCCAGATTGTGCTTCACTGAAATCATACTGTTTTACATCTAATGACAATTCATTACGGAACTTCCAAAGATATCCCATCAGTGGCAAGGCATGGTAACATCCAGCATTATCAGATCTTATATAAGCATGTTGTAGGTGTGGATTAATTGATTTCAGCATTTTGAATGCACTGCTGAAAATTTGTGACACTATATGCCACCCTTGCTTCTGCTCCTCCACAATGTGTACCATTGAGTATATATCAAAGTTCTTATCATCATCATTTTCATCTCCCTCAGCTTGTGGCCTACAAACAAGAGCACAAATCATGTGCCAGCTGATGCCCTGCTTCCCGAACCATTCACTCTGAGTTTCACGGAAAGTTTGTGGTATGTACTTCATGGCCCAATCAGCAATAATCAATACTTCATGTGACTGCAAGTTTTGGAGAATATCTCTTTTGCATGAATCTTGATTTACAGTTCTAATAGAATGATCCCTCCATGCCCAAATTTTTTCTGTAGAAACTAAGATGTCATGTTCAAGTTCTTCTTTCTCTTGAATTTGGATGTTTGGAAAATTTGATGTTATAACATTTTGGATTTCATCTCTGATTTGGTACATTCTATCACAAGGTTGACATATATTGCTGTGGGTATGCTCACATCCTTTTTCTGATAATGCAAAGTGCATGCAATGTTGACTGCAATCACTTTCTGCAGATAAGTGACTTCTAAATTCATTCTTCAGATGTAATTTCAAGGTGTCTAAACTTTGAATAAGATCAGATACTTTACTTGTTTGCAGGCCCTTTGTACCAAGATTTGAAACAACTTTCTTTAAAGTATCAATACTTTCCATGCCATCACTTATGTAGTTGTCAAGGCCATGAAGGGATTTGAGTTGAGAGGCTGCGCAAGCTTTTATGATCTTGTACTGAGTTGCTCTACATGGAGGAAGTATGGAGTTGTCCTTGCAATAGTTGTTATATGCTGTAATAAGGCGAGATGCAATCATTGTTCTTATTACCTTTGGTACCTTTACAGCTAAACCTGATGACAATTTAAGGTGTCTTGATCCAAATCCAACTACTTGAAGATAACATGGAGCAGAAATAAATTCAATGAAATGATGAATTTTCTGTTTTGAAAGTCGTAGGCGTGTGATCTTTGGTGGAGTAACATACTGTCCTGGTCCATGAGTTGAAGCATATTTTCTAGCTGCATCAATTTTGTAAATAGTCAACCCTTCAATAAAAGTTAAAAGTTCAGATTTGGAATATTTCTCTACTATTAAAGACAAAATCTGGACTTTAGTTGTGTAATCTTCTGCCTTCTTGTAAGCAGATATGATTGTCTCTGTAACTGCATCTTTTTGTTTAGTTTCAATAGTCTTCAATTTCATGCTTTGATACACTTGAGTCATCAATTCTACACCTTGAGATGGAGCAATGCTTTCACATACTATTTCAAATGCTAATCTTGCTTGACGTATATAATACATTTTTGTAGAATACTGTAGGTCTTCTATGTTTAATGATGCTTGTGATTTGAGAGGTGAGTATTGCCCATGAGACATCATTTCCATTGCCCAGTTAAATGTATCTTTCTGTGACCTTTCATCTTTGGACCAATTGGAGGCAACTGTTGTTTGTGATGAAAACATATCAGGGTCTGAAAATAGCAAAAAGAAAATACATGACTATTTTGAAGGATAACAGAGAGTTTACATGATGAAAACTATTGCCGACTTAAGTTCTTAGGATAATAATAGTGTTGAAAGTCATTTAAAAAAAGAATATTAGAATAAAAGTATCACATCAACTTAACAGATAAAATGCAGGGCCCAGTTTAAAATGATCGTTTAGTCAAACCCTGAACTGATGGGGGGCTGTTGCAAGAATGGTTAGATTGAGCATATCAAAGAACCCAAGAATTCATTTTTTTAATGGATTAAAAAATAAATAGGGAATGTGTCCATGGGACAGAGATGATGCACCCGCTTGTAGATCATAGAAAGTTATAAAGGGACATAACTGCAGAATGTTAAAAGTGACGCTACCCAAATTTGTACTTAATCTGAGTTTTGTGGTTATAAGTATTGTGTATAAGTTTCATAACATTTGGTGGAGGCAAACTTAATTTAGAGAACGGAAGTGAAAAATTTATAAAGGGGCATAAATCTATAATGGTTTAAGTGATGCCACCAAAATTCAACCCTGATCTGTGTTGTGTGGTAATAAGCATTGTGTATAAGTTTCATAACATTTAGTGGAGGCAAACTAAAATTAGGGAACAGAAACTAAAAATACAGCATTTTTTCCATTTATGAAGGGACATAACTGCAGAACGGTTAAAGGGACGCCAAAAATTCTAACTTGGTTTGTGTTTTGTAGTAATAAGCATTGTGTATAAGTTTCATAACATTAGCTTGATACAGCTCTGAATTTGGATTAATTGTGATTAAATATTTGACACAGCATAGGTTTCTGACACAGAATGAATGTGGTCTAAGAACTTAAAAATTTTAAATTGGACATTTACCTATTATGGTCCAATATCCAAAATCTAAATACATGGTTAGATTCAGCATATCAAAGAACCCCAAGAATTCAATTTTTAATGAAATCAAACAAAGATTAATTTTGGACCCTTTTGACCTCAATGTGGACCAATTTGATAACGGGGCCCAAAAATCAAAAATCTAAATACATGGTTAGATTCAGCATATCAAAGAACCCCAAGAATTCAAATTTTGTTAAAATCAAACTAAGTTTAATATTGGACCCTTTGGACCTTAATGTAGGTCAATTTGAAAACGGGACCAAAAATAAAAATCTAAATACACGGTAAGATTCTGCATATCAAAGAACCCCAATAATTCAATTTCTTATGAAATCAAACAAAGTTTAATTTTGGACCCTTTGGACCTCAATGTGGACCAATTTAAAAACGGGGCCCATAATCCAAAAACTTAATACATGGTTAGATTCAGCATATCAAAGAACCACATATATTCAATTTTTGTTGAACTCAAACAAAGTTTAATTTTGGACCCCAATTTGGACCAACTTGAAAACTGGGCCCATAATCAAAAATCTAAATACATGTTTAGATTCAGCATATCAAAGAACCCCAGGAATTCAATTTTTGTTAAAATCAATTTAAAAACGGGGTCCCAAAATTCAAAAACTTAACACATGGCTAGATTCAGCTTAGTAAAGAACCCCAAGAATTCAAGAATAAAACCCCATTGAAATTGGTCAAAAAATAAGCAATTTATACAAAGTAGTAGAAAAGTATTGTTTTTGGCCCCTAATTCCTAAACAGTTAGGGCCACAACCCCCAAAATCAATCCCAACCTTCCTTTTTTGGTATGGAACCTTGTGATACAATTTCAGAAAGATCCATACACTTACACACAAGTTATTGTCTGGAAACTAGAAAAATGCTTATTTGGACCCCTTTTTAGGCCCTTAATTCCTAGACTGTTGGGACCATAATCCCCAAAATCAATCCCAACCTTCCTTTTGTAGTTTCAAACCTTGTGTTTAAATTTCATAGAGATCCATTCACTTAAACTAAAGTTATTGTCCAGAAACTAAGTGTCTTCGGACGTCGTGATACCAATATCGACCGCAAAATTTTTGGGGTCGTATAAAAAATACTCGATTAGATTTACCGTAATAAAGAACCCCAAAATATTCAAAAATTTGAAATAAGAATGTTGGCAAATCTGTTTCAAAATAACAGGAAGAAAAAAATAACAGGTGCATGTACTTTGAGATATAATCAATTGAAAATTTGGCTGGAAATGACTTTCTCTAAATTGTTCATACATTTAACATTGACACCTGTTTTTCTTTACAAAAGTCTTTGCAAAAATTACAAGGGTTTTATAAGAATTTCAAATATGGCTTTAACTATACATATGTATATGCACTTGCAGGTGAGACAAAAATTGTTTACCTGAATCCACAGACATTGCTAATTCTAGGCCTTCTTCATATATGCTATCAGACACCAGTTCTGTAAAAAAAAAAAAGTAAATTATATTGCAATATTAGCAAATCATGTTCAAACTGTAAAGGAACACATGGTCACAATATAATATTTTGTCTCTTGGCACTCACACTACACCTTCTTATTTATATATAACAGAAACAGCCTTGAATTCCTCAGATAAAACTCTCTTATTGTTGCTGCCAGTATTTATTTCCCACATAAAGAGAGATATTTCTTGTATCAAGTGCATCACACTAATCAGACTTTGATCGTGTTGATATGAAAACTAGAAAACTGACAATGTTATGAGGTGCCCCTATTGCACATTATGAAGTAACACATATATACATGTATTATTTACAAATAATTATAGTTATAATACAAACAAAGCACTGATTTCTTGTATGATTTTTAATTTTAGTTTCTTTTATATATTTGGAGTTAAAGTCAAATGAAATTTCAAATTCACTAAATGGCTAGTTTTTATTATGAAACTTGTGTACATATACTTTTTCTCAAGAAATTCTATAATTTGTCCAAATTTAGAAGAAATCTACTTTTTTTTAATTGTTTGCTTCCAGTAAACAATTCGCCCATATATTTTCTGTATGCAGTGAATTCAGTGTGACCTTTTTCGTAAAAATCCGGTGAAACTAGTACATATTTTTTTTAAGGCCAGCTGAAGCACGCCCAAGGGTGCAGGATTTTC
Organism: Mytilus coruscus; assembly: GCA_017311375.1. Taxonomy (NCBI): domain Eukaryota; kingdom Metazoa; phylum Mollusca; class Bivalvia; order Mytilida; family Mytilidae; genus Mytilus; species Mytilus coruscus. Next base: position 57,171 of record JAASAO010001686.1, on the reverse strand, counting down.
TCGCTGTATTGAAGACCCATAGGTTGTCTGCTCTTTGATTGGGTTGTTGTCTCTTTGACACATTCCCCATTTCCATTCTAAATTTTATTTATGTCAGTTATTTGAAAAAAAGAAGAGATAATGGTGTACACAGATTGCATATTAATGATATTATGCTTATAAGGCTATATATACATTCATTGAAATCATAGTACAAAAAGAATCTCCTCATAATATATTTTTTTTTACCAATATTTAGTTTTTACTGCACATTTGACACCAGGAATCAATTTGGTATAGAATTTTGAACCTTAACATTAATGTTTGCTGTAATTTAATTCTCCTTTTTGTTATTTTTCACAAAAACTATTATACCTGTATTTATACTTTCTGCATTAATAGCTTCTGAATCTATGCACATGGCTACTTGATTTTTGTCATTCATAGTTGCAATTTCTAAAAATAGAAACAAAAGTAATAATCTACTGATGAATGTGTCTACAAGACATAAAATATTACCTTCCCATATACATGTAGTCAATGAAACATGAACTGATAAGTTAGTTGATGATTTGGCATTTCAAAAACTATTTGATTTGATACTATTCCAATCTTTAATAGCAATACTACATTGTAGACTAGAATTTAGTTCATTACTGAATAAATTTCTTTCTTGTTGATCTTGTATTGCTAATAATTTATTTCTGTACATAGTTATTACATACATGTAGCTTATCTCTATCAACTATATAGTTTTGGCTCAAAGCAAAAAAGTTTGCAAAAATTGTAATCTAAGGGCAATAACTCCTATATTAAAGGAGTTATCTGACAATTTTTGACAAAATTAAGTAATCCATGGAAGATATCACTTTAGAAATTTCAATGCAAATTTAAACAAAAATGCTGGGAGAAATTTATTATCTACTTATAATACACTGATGTAAAGTTAAGCAATTGTCAACTAATCAATCTGAAGTTTCACATGATACTATGAACATATATGTTTGATTACTTTCTTTTATTTTAAAAAAATTGTGTTATTCAAAATTGATAAATAGTTCTAATACCAGTCAAGTTTTCATCTGTAACAATCCCTGCTTCATCCTTGTCTGTAGAATTGTCTAGAAAACAGCATATTTCTAAAATAAAAATTACAATTAATGTTAATTTAATTAATTCACAGATTTTAATGTTACATTTTTCTTCATCAAAAATGGAGAATATGTCAGTCTAACCAGTTTTTTTCAGGCTTATTGTCATAAAAGAGGACAAGTAGTTATTTTTTTTTTTTTATGATCCTTAATTGACAATAAAATAAAAATTTAAGTGGTGTGTGTGTTTACTACAGTTTATTTGTGTTTTACTAGATTCAACTTTTAATAGTTTTTTTATTTATTGATTCTTTATCATGCTGTTACAAAATTCATCCAAATGATAATAAAATCTTATTTGCTCTCCATTTAGCAGTCTCTATTCATTGTTACATCTTTAATTAATATCATTAATGTACCTCTAAGTTCTCCTTTCAAATCTGTTGCAATTTGTACTTCATCTTTATGCTTTTCAATGCATCTCCTACATATACCTGTTGATAAAATTAAAATATTATACAGTACAATGTTTGCCTATTTTTAGGAATATCAACAGACATGGGATACATGTAAATTTGCAGTATCAAAAAATATATGCATGTACATGTATGTGCTTTTATAAGCAATTTCTCTTATCAATGTTTCTTGGGGAATAGAATATGAAATACATGAAGAAATTAAAAAAACAATTATGTTGTAAAGTCATGAATTCAAAGTTGTTCTGTTGTACAAATGTACATTTATAGGTCTTGCATTATAATGTGGATGCATTTATTGATCAGTTGACAAGGATTGAAATTAAATCAGTGTGGGAGTATCCATCTTGGTCACTGTATAAAAGATATATGAAGCAGAATTTAAACCGAAAAGTACAAATTGCTAATATAAACAGAAATGAATGGTACATACATGTATAACATTGTATAATACTCCTTCAATTCGGAAGCAACCACCTTTCTATTTTTTCTTATCAATATACATGATATATGGAGTTGTAGAGTTGTCTCATTGGCACTCATACCACATCTTCTTATATCTTTATATGAGGTAAAAACAAGAATGTGTCCATAGTACACGGATGCCCCAATTGCATATCATTTTCTATGTTCAGTGGACCGTGAAATTGGGGTCAAAACTCCAATTTGGCATTAAAATTAGAAAGATCATATCATAGGCAACATGTGTACTAAGTTTCAAGATTGAACTTCAACTTCATCAAAAACTACCTTGACGAAAAACTTTAACCTGAAGCAGGACAGACGGACGAACGGACGGACAAACAAATGGACACACAGACCAGAAAACATAATGCCCATAAATGGGGCATAATAAATGGAGACATTTATTTAAATATTGAGTTTTCATAAGATGGAGACATTTATTTGAATATTTAATTTTCATACGATGGAGACATTTATTATCTGAATATTTGATTTTCATAAGATGGAGACATATTTTAAAAGATTTCATATAGAAATTAATATTCATTTATAATAAAATATTTGAATTCAAATCAACCAAAAAAGCTGGCAGACAAATTAGGTAATATGAATAAAAGATATTTTTGGAAGTGAAACGGGAAAATCAGAATTGCAAATGATAGAAAACGAGTAATTCAATTAGCCATGTTAGCAAAGGTTAATAATTGCTAAGACTTGGGGACGGAATGACTTGATACTATTTTTAATATTTACATGTGTTTTTGTGAATATCGTGAATTTATATTTATTACCATATAGATTAGAATAGAATATTTTTATTTGCCAAATTAGGGCCCCAGGAGGGCATATAGCATACAACTTACAAGCAATATTTAATTATTATAAACAATAACAGTTGTATAAATACACAAACAATATAAACAGGAATCTGATGTACAGTAGTTGTCGTTTGTTTATGTAATTTATATGTGTTTCTCGTTTCTCGTTTTTTATATAGACTAGACCGTTGGTTTTCCCGTTTGAATGGTTTTACACTAGTAATTTTGGGGCCCTTTATAGCTTGTTGTTCGGTGTGAGCCAAGGCTCCGTGTTGAAGGCCGTACATTGACCTATAATGGTTTACTTTTATAAATTGTTATTTGGATGGAGAGTTGTCTCATTGGCACTCACACCACATCTTCCTATATCTATGATGAATATATCTGAATAAGTTTGTTCATATTTTTTTAATAAAAGTAGCGAATGGACTCTAATTGCGAACGAATTCAGAGGGAACAGACCCATTGCAAATATGTAACAAGGCAAAGAGCCAAATACCAGAAAAATTCCCCCCTTTTTTCCAAGATAAATGGACAGTGTTTTTTCTCTGTATATATTATATATATATGAATTTCTAGATCTATTTTTATGGTGTCATTTTGCTTTTCTCTTCATTAATTTTGAAATAATCTTACCAGAACCAACTGAAACATTCAAGTTAAACTTGACCCAGATCTCTCTGCTTTGGATGAAGTTAACTCCCTTTGCCACTCTTGAAGATTTCGAAAGGTCATGGAGTGGATGGCAACATGTTCTTTTTCTTCTTGTCCACTGCAGACCAAACTCTTGTCTATGTTTTAGGCATATGCATTTTGAAAAGTTTGACAGTCTGAGGCCTAGACCAGCACGATTGAGAATCAGCAATGATTCTGGAATAGGAATGTCTGTACCACATTTGAAAAATCTTACATGATTTGTGGTTTCTTTCTTACATTCTCTTAAAATAAATAAGTTGTCTGATACACAGTTATCATCAAAAATACACCTTTCTCCTTTCTCAGCCATTATAATTATCCATCCTTCAATGTTCTTCTGCTCATTTGTTCATTTCCTCCTTCTATTATAAACATTAAATCTACCTTGTATTTGAAGAGTTTTACAAAGGGAGATAATTGCAGGTATATTTTTTTTCAGATTTTTTTATCCTTATTCAAAAACCTAAAATTAATTTGCAACGGAATTCCAGTTAAGGAATTTTAGTTTAAAGTAAACCATAACATTTGACAAAATATTGTTTCAAATTGAGTGACTTTTGAGGATTTATGTACATATGAAGTGCAGGCTACATTCAAATTTGAGAAAAAACACTTTTTTTCAATAGAAATATAAACAAAAATGAAAGTTGAAATAAAATTCAACTTGCATTTAATTTTAGTTCAAAATCTAAATTTTAAGACAAAACAAAAAGATTTGACATGTAATACTTTGAACAATTAAATAAAAAAAATTTAAAAATGTCCATTTTCATCAAGATTTCAAGCAAATTTGGTACCAAAATAGAATTACCCTGTATTTACTGTATTTGCCCTATTTGTCATTTTTCAACCATGGGTCTATTAGATCATAGATATAATAGCCATAGATAAAGTACTGAACTCACATCAAAAGCAGATGATATTTGCCGAAATTTTATCACCCTCTTATTGTATACATGTCACGCTTGGTGTTAATTAGCCTATTATTATACTTTTATAAATTTTGACTTGGATGGAGAGTTGTCACATTGGCACTCATACCACATCTTCTTATATCTATTTATTGGCAATAACTGTCACTGATTAGGTCGCACTCAGAGTGAAATTGACGGTCAGTTTCACTTTGTATAGGAGCAGAGTTCATTTCAAGTGAATTATGCTCAGGTGTTTGGGTAGAAACAATTTGTTTAGTGTTAGTACTTGGGTTTGAGGTGACTGCTTTAGTGCCTTTATCCGCCACAACCACGGCTTCATCCTGTTCTACATCCGTAAAAGTAGAAACATTTTCGTTCAAAATATATCAGTCCCTGTAGTATCTTCAGTACTAATTTTGGATTTTTAACAAGCTAAACAAGTTTTTACAATCAGTGGCATCTCTGCCCTTTTTATACGACCGCAAAATTTTTTGTGGTCGATATTGGTATGACGTTACGTCGTCGTCGTCGTCGTCCGAAGACACATTGGTTTTCGCACTCTAACTTTAGTTTAAGTAAATGGATCTCTAGGAAATTTTACCATAAGGTTCAATACCACAAAAGGAAGGTTGGGATTGATTTTGGGGGTTATGGTACCAACAGTTAAGGAATTAGGGGCCAAAAAGGGGCCAAAAATAAGCATTTTTGTAACTTCCAGACAATAACTTGTGTGTAAGTGTATGGATCTCTCTGACATTGTACCACAAGGTTCCATATCACAAAGAGAATGCTGGGATTGATTTTGGGGGTAATTGCCTCAAAATTTTAGGAATTAGGGGCCAAAAAAGGGGCAAAAAATAAGGATTTTTGTAGTTTCATGACAATAACTTGTGTGTAAGTGTATGGATCTTTCTGAAATTGTACTACAAGGTTCCATATCACAAAGGGAAAGCTGGAATTGAGTTTGGGGGTAATTGCCCTAAACATTTAGGAATTAGGGGCCAAAAAGGGGCCAAAAATAAGCATTTTTCTAGTTTCCAGACAATAACTTGTGTTTAAGTGTATGGATCTCTCTGAAATTGTACTGCAAGGTACCATACCTCATTGAAGGCTGGGATTGAGTTTGGGGGTGATGAATCATAAGGGGTTCAAAAATTGGGGGATTTTTTTTCCCCTTTTCTTCCTTTTTTCCTTTTTTTTCTTTAAAATTTTCCATTTCAAGTTGGTTATTTCTGATTTATATTTAAAAGCAAATAATAATGATATGGCAGGAGATACACACCAAACAGGATGTGTAAATTATTATATAATAAGTATTGTGCAATAGCAAGAAATTTTCAATTGCACAGTATTGCGCAATAGCAAGAAATCTTCAATTGCACAGTATTGCAATAGCAAGAAATATCCAATAGCACAATATTGCACAATAGGAAGAAATTGTCAATTGTACAGTATTGCACAATAGCAAGAAATATTCAATTGCACAGTATTGCGCAATTGCAAGAATATTCAATTGCACAGTATTGTGCAAAAGAAGATACTTTGTATAAATTGCTTATTTCTTGACCAATTTCAATGGGGTTTTATTCTTGAATTCTTGGGGTTCTTTAATATGCTGAATCTAACCGTGTATTTAGATTTTGATTTTGGGCCCAGTTTTCAAGTTGGTCCAAATTAGGGACCAAAATTAAACTTTGTTTGATTTCAACAAAAATTGAATATATGGGGTTCTTTGATATGCTGAATTTAACCATGTATTTAGATTTTTATTTGTGGGCCCGCTATCAAATTGGTTCATATTGAGGTTAAAAGGGTCCAAAATTAAACTTTGTTTGATTTCATCATAAATTGAATTATTGGGGTTCTTTGATATGCCAAATCTAACTGTGTATTTAGATTTTAATTTTGGGTCCCATTTTTAAATTGGTCTACATTAAGGTCCAAAGGGTCCAAAATTAAACTTAGTTTGATCTTAACAAAATTGAATTCTTGGGGTTCTTTGATATGCTGAATCTAAACGTGTTTAGATTTTTGATTATGGGCCGCCCAGTTTTCAAGTTGGTCCAAGTTAGTCCAAAATTAAACTTTGTTTGATTTCGACACAAAATTGAATATATGGGGTTCTTTGATATGCTGAATCTAACCATGTATTTTGATTTTTGGATTTTGGGCCCGTTTTTAAATTGGTCCACATTGAGGTCCAAAGGGTCCAAAATTAAACTTTGTTTGATTTCATCAAAATTGAATTATTGGGGTTCTTTGATATGCCGAATCAAACCGTGTATTTAGATTCTTAATGTTTGGTCCCGTTTTCAAATTGGTCTACATTAAGATATGCTGAATCTAATCATGTATTTAGATTTTGATTATGGGCCCAGTTTTCAAGTTGGTCCAAATTGGGGTCCAAAATTAAACTTTGTTTGATTTCAACAAAAATGGAATATATGGGGTTCTTTGATATGCTGAATCTAACCATGTATTTAGATTCTTAATTTTTGGTCCCGTTTTCAAATTGGTCTACATTAAGGTCCAAAGGGTCCAAAATTAAACTTAATTTGATTTTAACAAAATTGAATTCTTAGGGTTCTTTGATATGCTGAATCTAAACATGTCTTTAAATTTTTGATTATGGTCCCAGTTTTCAAGTTGGTCCAAATCGGGTCCAAAATTAAACTTTGTTTGATTTCAACAAAATTGAATATATTGGGTTCTTTAATATGCTGAATCTAACCATGTATTTAGATTTTTGATTTTTGGGCCCCGTTATCAACTTCGTCCACATTGAGGTCAAAGGGTCCAAAATTAAACTTTGTTTGATTTCAACAAAAATTGAATATATGGGGTTCTTTGATATGCTGAATCTAACCGTGTATTTAGATTCTTAATTTTTGGTCCCGTTTTCAAATTGGTCTACATTAAGGTCCAAAGGGTCCAAAATTAAACTTCGTTTGATTTTAACAAAATTGAATTCTTAGGGTTCTTTGATATGCTGAATCTAATCATGTCTTTAAATTTTGATTATGGGCCCAGTTTTCAAGTTGGTCCAAATCGGGGTCCAAAATTAAACTTTGTTTGATTTCAACAAAATTGAATATATTGGGTTCTTTGATATGCTGAATCTAACCATGTATTTAGATTTTTGATTTTGGGCCCGTTATCAACTTTGTCCACATTGAGGTCAAAAGGGTCCAAAATTAAACTTTGTTTGATTTCAACAAAAATTGAATATATGGGGTTCTTTGATATGCTGAATCTAACCGTGTATTTAGATAATTAATTTTTGGTCCTGTTTTCAAATTGGTCTACATTAAGGTCCAAAGGGTCCAAAATCAAACAATTTTAACAAAATTGAATTCTTAGGGTTCTTTGATATGCTGAATCTAATCATGTATTTAGATTTTTATTATGGGCCCAGTTTTCAAGTTGGTCCAAATTGGGGTCCAAAATTAAACTTTGTTTGATTTCAACAAAATTGAATATATGGGGTTCTTTGATATGCTGAATCTAACCATGTATTTAAATTTTTGATTTTGGGCCCCATTATCAACTTTGTCCACATTGAGGTCAAAAGGGTCCAAAATTAAACTTTGTTTGATTTCATCAAAATTGAACTCTTAGGGTTCTTTGATATGCTGAATCTAACCATGTATTTAGATTTTGGATATTGGACCATAATAGGTGAATGTCCAATTTAAAATTTTTAAGTTCTTAGACCACATTCATTCTGTGTCAGAAACCTATGCTGTGTCAAATATTTAATCACAATCCAAATTCAGAGCTGTATCAAGCTTGAATGTTGTGTCCATACTTGCCCGACTGTTCAGGGTTCGACCTCTGCGGTCGTATCAAGCTGCGCCCTCTGGAGCATTTTATTTAATTTGCGAACATAATATTTTGAATAATGAGAGGACATGTTGTCTCTTTGGGCATGCTCAATTCACAGAAAAAAAATAAACCAAACCGCAAATATTTGCTCAGGACTACATTGCCTCGAAAAAGCATACAGTAAAATTTACGTGTGAGAAAATAATGAAAACCTTTTAGTTTTTCATGTTTGCATGTATTTACAATGTTAATCAGATAATAACACAGCATCATCACTTCATATCATTCTAAATTCTTACTGTTAACCACCAGACGTCATCCAAATGCTGAACTAAGCTTACCCATTGTAAAACTGGTTTACGGTCGAAATATGATAGTTACCTGTCTATATTCGACATGATTAATAATAATATTAATAATAATTGATTTTAACATATACATGAGTTGAGATAGTTTTAAAAATAAAACCCAAGTCCCTGTATATATGCCATGTAAAAAACAAAACTTTGTTTCTTTTATAAGCATGTGCTGTACATATTTACAATGTGATTAAAAATTTATTAATGCATTAAGGGTATATACTCCATTCGGAGGTGCTCCTACTTAAAGGAGGCTAATACACAGAAGAAGAAGATTACACGGGAACAGTACAACAACCAATATTTTGAACCAAATCCTACGAACAATAAAATTATCAATTACCTTTCCGCTACAACTTTATTGAATTGGGAATTTTACGGGTTAAATTGGGAAAATTTTAGGTATTTTCTGATTGGGAGCGGGCCGATATTCGGCCCTAAAATAAAACAGGAAAATCACTGTGAGCGTAAAACTGTTTTGTTAGAAATGGGTTATTTGATACAGTTTTAATTTGTATATACCTTTCATTATACACGGTGTAATTCCTTGACATCATTTTGTTTGGAATGTTTATATACGTGCTTAAAATGCAAGTCAAGATGACCGATGTTTACATGGTTCTTATTAGTCCGAATATGCATCAAATATTTGCCACTGAACGTTATGAATCAACGATCATGTAATCAATCACTGTAATCGAAAATACACACAAATGGGTTCATACCAAATTAAACAACATTATATATACAAAATGAAATATTTGCAAATTATTTTTTATGTCAAGTCGAGTTTCTGTTTTATACCTCTTCCACTAAATTTAAGCTGAAACTCAGTAAGAATAAATTTTGACATGACAATAATATCACTAATTTGAGATTTAAACAAATAACATTCAATAAAATCAAGTGACATGGAAATTTCTAATGTAAGTATATTGAAGCAACTAGCTCAAGCTTTTATAATCCACAGTGCAGACATTTAATAAGTGTATAATGTATTCCTTTTTCTCTTTATTTTCAAAAACTTAGTGTTACCGTAACGACAGAAAGTTTCAACACTTGTAAAATCTTTTTTTTTCTAAGAAAATAATAATTTCTTCCTTCTGACATAAAATAGGATTTCACTATTTTGAATCTCGATAAAACTTTTTCTTTAAATCGCCATAGAAAAATTCGACTCGGTTCGACCTCTTAACCACGCATACCATCAGTAAACGATATGTCTCCTCTTGTCAATCATACAGGTCTTATTTCCGAGTGCAACCGATGCAAGTGCTATGACAATTTAATTTTATATACCTGTTAAGTCCATTTTCCATGATTTTGCTATTTTATTATTTCGACAACAGCATAACCTTCGCATTTGTTGACCGATTTTCTCCAAATAAATTACAATCCAAACAACTTTTACAATCAGGCGCTTCTTATTGCTTCCGCCTCCTGACATATTTTTACTTGTGACAGGTAACGCACATTAATTATTGGCTGATAAGACGAGTGTCCGATAATTTAAATATAATTATGATAAGTAATTAGTCTATTGGGAGGATGTCGGCAAATATCATCTACATCACAGGCCACTATGCGCAGTGCCGTGCTTTGGATATTTCAAAGGAAACTACATGGGGCTTAGTGGGACATATTCTGAGTACTTTATCTATGGCTATTAGTATTATATCTATGATTAGATGTACTTAATACTTTGTCAGGAACCCAAAATCAGCTGAAATCTCCACCACCCTTTCATAATTTTTTTGATTTTGCATGGTTTTCTTGTAGACACCCATTTAAAGAAATGCATTTTATAAAGGAAGACCAGTAAAATATCTGCAAATGTTGCATCTTTTTTTTTACAAAAAATCCATATGAAAGATTTGATACCATATGTTAAATTCTAATATAAAATAGATTAAGTTAGCACTATGGTAAATTTAAATGGGTAATTATGGTTGCAAACTCCATTGGAAATTTGAATTGAGATTATGACCATATCTTGAGGAAAGAATTGTTTTGGGGAAAAAGGGGGTAAAAGAAATTGTGGGGGTCAATTTTTCTCATTTCAGATTTCAGAAATTAAAAGAATTATTCTTCAAATATTTTTTTTTCAAATTTCAAATATTGAAAAATTTCAAGAAGTAATCTTTAATTGCACAGTATGGCGCATTAGATTTGTAAAATCTTTGACCACATTTATTTCTTTGTTATGCGAATCTAACCATGTATTTAGATTTTAATTTTGGGTCCAGTTTTCAAATTGGTCTACACTAAGGTCCAAAGGGTCCAAAATTAAACTTAGTTTGATTTTAACAAAATTGAATATATGGGGTTCTTTGATATGCTGAATCTAAACATGTATTTAGATTTTGATTTTGGGCCCAGTTTTCAAGTTGGTCCAAATTGGGGACCAAAATTAAACTTTTGTTTGATTTCAACAAAATTGAATATATGGGGTTCTTTGATATGCTGAATCTAACCATGTATTTAGATTTTTATTTGTGGGCCCGCTATCAAATTGGTTCATATTGAGGTTAAAAGGGTCCAAAATTAAACTTTGTTTGATTTCTTCATAAATTGAATTATTGGGGTTCTTTGATATGCCAAATCTAACTGTGTATTTAGATTTTTAATTTTGGGTCCCATTTTTAAATTGGTCTACATTAAGGTCCAAAGGGTCCAAAATTAAACTTAGTTTGATTTTAACAAAATTGAATTCTTGGGGTTCTTTGATATGCTGAATCTAAACGTGTTTAGATTTTGATTATGGGCCCCAGTTTTCAAGTTGGTCCAAGTTGGGGTCCAAAATTAAACTTTGTTTGATTTCAACAAAAATTGAATATATGGGGTTCTTTGATATGCTGAATCTAACCATGTATTTTGATTTTTGGGCCCTGTTATCAAATTGGTCCACATTGAGGTCAAAAGGGTCCAAAATTAAACTTTGTTTGATTTCATCAAAAATTGAATTCTTTTGATTCTTTGATATGCTGAATCTAACCATGTATTTAGATTTTGGATATTGGACCATAATAGGTAAATTAAAATTTTTTAAGTTCTTAGACCACATTCATTCTGTGTCAGAAACCTATGCTGTGTCAAATATTTAATCACAATCCAAATTCAGAGCTGTATCAAGCTTGAATGTTGTGTCCATACTTGCCCCAACTGTTCAGGGTTCGACCTCTGCGGTCGTATCAAGCTGCGCCCAGTGGAGCATTTTATTCATCTTGAGATTGGTCATTTTTTTCATTTTCTCTGAATAGAACTTCTTTATCATGTTAGAATTACACTTTATTTTATTTCATTATAACCCAAGAGAAAATAAATCTGGGATCCACTGGGATAAAATTTCGGGATTCCCGGAAAAAAATCGGGATCCTGAAATAAATCCCAGTGGAAATATACTGGGATATTGTGGGATTTTGATTGGAATATACTGGGATTCCCGGAAAAAAAAGAGGGGATCCCAAAATAAATCCCAGCAGGATATACTGGAATAATCATGTTAAAAACGTTAAATGTCCAACCATGGTCAACCATATTCAACCATGCATGTTTCCTACAATCTTCAATTATCTTGAAACAGATTGTCTACTTGTTACGGAGCCTTCTCTTCCTTTCTATATCAGGACAACCAACAAATGCTGAATTACATCCATAAAATTAAAAGCAGTTTCCACCTGCAAGAACATAAAATTTTCCACAAAGAATCAATAGCTCCTGATATTTTGTAAATAGAACAGATTTTAAGGATCAATAAATTTTATTTCATTAATCAATGTTGTTTTGATTTTATTTTGCAAATTTTCAATGAAAAACAACATTATGAACACATTTTTTTGTCAAATAATTGTAACCCCTTTTTACCTTTCAAACAAAAGAAGAATGATTGATGTATAATTAATTATTTTAACATGGGAATTAAAAACATTCACACTTTTCATCTTGTACAATTTTATCAGTTATACCTGGAATTCAAAACAATTCATTTATCACAGTTTTTTTTATGCTGACATCGAGATGCTGACAGACAAAGACCACTTTCTGATGCGTGCAATTAATGAAAGTCATATCAAATACCGTAACAATTTTCATATCTTATAAACAAAATATCAAACAGATTTCCTGTAACTATACTTATCTGATAACAAATCTGCTTTACGTGACAATCCTGGACATCAATCTTTTCACTTGAACTTTAAGCGGGAAATAGCATTTGGTCACTTCACATAGCTTTTGTTCCAAGTCATTTGAATGTTTCACTCTGAGTGAATCCTAGTTAACGGTTCCCCTTATGTGGGAAAAATTTGGTTGATTAAATAGGGAATCACTGAAGCATGACTGGAGCGGGGCCCCCCTTAGGTCAGTCAGTGGGCCCCCCCTTACAAAAAGTTCTTGATCCGCCACTGTAAGTGAAAGAAGATGAAGTTTGTAATAATTATTTATTCTGATGTTTTGATGTTTGAAATATGTTAATTGTCATTCAAAAGAGGATAAATTATTACTACACAGCATTTTAAAAAAGGACATGAAATAAACAAATCTTTATATCATGCATTATTTTTATTGGTTTAATTGTGTACTCCAAGATATATTTTATATTCATGGATTAAAGAAGAAAAATACACAAAATTCAGGTTTTTCACAGTACTTTAAATCCAGGATATATTTTTTGTTTCCAGGATTATTTTTAGCTCATCTGGCCCACAGGGCCAAGTGAGCTTTTCTCATCACTTGTCGTCCGTCGTCCGTCGTCCGTCGTCGTTAGCTTTTTACAAAATCTTCTCCTCTGAAACCACTGGGCCAAATTTAAACAAACTTGGCTGCAATCATCATTAGGGTATCTAGTTTAAAAATATATCCGATGATCCCGCCAACCAACCAAGATGGCCGCCATGGCTAAAAATAGAACATAGGGTAAAATGTAGATTTTGGCTTATATCTCTGAAACCAAAGCATTTAGAGTAAATCTGACATCGGGTAAAACTGATTATCAGGTCAAGATCTATCTGCCCTGAAATTTTCAGACAAATCTGACAACCTGTTGTTGGGTTGTTGCCCCTGAATTGGTAATTTTAAGGAAATTTTGCAGTTTTTGGTTATTATCTTGAATATTATTATAGATAGAGATAAACTGTAAACAGCAATAATGTTCAGCAAAGTAAGATCTACAAATAAGTTGTCATAACCAAAATTGTCAGTCGATCCCTTTAGGAGTTATTGCCCTTAATAGTCAATTTTAACAATTTTCGTAAATTTTGTAATCTTTTACAAAAATCTTCTTCTCTGAAACTACTGAGACAAATTTAACCATACTTGGCCATAATCATTATTAGGGTATCTTGTTTAAAAAATTTGTCCGATGACCCCGCCTTCCAACCATCATGGCCAACTTGGTTAAAAATAGAACATAGGGTAAAATGCAGTTTTGGTTTATATCTCTGAAACTAAAGTATTTAGAGCAAATCTGACAGGTGACAAAAATGTTCATCAGATTTAGATTTATCTGCCCTGAAATTTTCAGACGAATCCGACAACCCGTTGTTGGGTTGCTGCCCCTGAGTTAGTAATTTTACAAAAATTTTGCAGTTTTTTGTTATTATCTTAGATATCATTATAATATCTAATACTATTAATTATGATTTTAATCTTATTTTACATGATTTCCAAAGCATCAGTAAATACAGGTGAGCGACACAGGCTCTTGAGAGCCTCTAGTTTTTAAAATAATTCCACACAAAATTCTGGTTTATGTTTTCCCGTTTCAACTAGAATGGGATCCCGGCTTCAGACAATTATCCCGAATGGGATCCCAGTTTCAGATATTTATCCCAAATGGGATCCCGACTTCAGATGCTTATCCCGGCTTATCCCGCCAATTTCACTAGGATTTCATTGGGATCCCGATGGATCCCATTTTCATTTTCTCTTGGGAAACTATTGAAAATTCTAGGAGTTTTGTCCTTAAATGACAAATTTTACAATTTTTCATTTTTGCCTATTGTCTTGAAAACTATGACAGATAGAGAGAAACTTTAAAGGAAACTCCATAAAAATGAAAAATTGATATGTTGTTCTTTAAGCATAAAAATCACATTATCATAAATATTAAAGTTTTATTCTCCATTTAAAGAGTTCAAAATCGATTTCTGAAATTAACTATCAGTTTTCGACATGCCGCCATCTTACCGGCATTCCGATAGGAAAGTCACGTGATATCTAAAACCACAAAGTTTCAAAAGATTTACCGACCGTTCGTTAAAACTCCCCATCATCAATCGGGTATTACCGTATAGTCGTCATTCAGTGTCAAAATGTCTTGTCAAGCGTCACGGTTGTTCTGTCCGACAAGGTTACGCAAAAGTCTACATAGTTTTCCAGATCCCACAAAAAAGACAGAATTATATCAGACATGGTTGTGCAACCTTAACCTAACATCAAATAGTTTCATCTTTAACAAGCACAAATTGGTGTGTGAAGACCATTTTGAGAAAACTTGTTTCGAGGGAAATTTGATGTTAATTATACTATTTTAATAACAAAATAACCTAGCAGTTATATATAGCTAAAATGTTGTCAAATCCTTAAATGATGAGATCACGTTGATTGAAAAATAATAAAGTTGATGAGGAAATAAAGGTTCGATTATAAGTAAGGCATTTTCAGTGTTTTTGTAACGGCCACTGACTCACAAAAGATTCATTAGTATGTCTCCTTTTTATTTTTTATAAAGTGCATTGGTTTATATACGGTGCATTGGTTTATATAAAGAATAGTTCCGTATTTAGACAAGATATTTTTTTGAATTAATAAAGTTATACGATAAATAACATTTTTTATTATGATATTCAACAGCTATCGACATTTCAATTATAACAGAGCAAATTCAGTGTTCTTGTAACAGTCACTGAATTACGAAAGATTCATTTGTAAGTCTCTTTTATATAAAGTGCATTGGTATATGTAAAGAATAGTTCTGTATTCAGACATGAAGACATGATAATTGTTGAATTAATAAAGTTCAACGATATTTTTTTTTACTCTGAAATTGACACGGAACAATGTTTTAGTTGGGACATAAATTAATATGTTGATATAGTATAATATTCCCAGGTTATTGATATGTAAATATCGGAATATCGGACATTTCATTTTTTTTCATATATGGTGTGTTTTATTAAAATTGCTTTTTTTTAACTAAGCTTTACGTAATATTAAATTGATACGGGATCAATTTAGATCGGTCACTTATAAAGATGCTTTTACAGATTAACGTGTGACCCTAGTATGTTCGTTGTAAAATTGATAGTTTTTTTTTCTATTTACGACATCTTCTAAATAAATGTTTCGGCTTCCTCTCGATTTGATTATAGGAATGTCAGACTGGATAAATTATTGATGGAGGTCGTGTCAGAGCGACAGATTTCGTTAGGTATTCGGTGACATCCCGTCGACTAAAATTAAGTAATACACAATTATATAATACAGGTCCATGCATGGCCTCTTTATTGAGTACCAGGTGTGCACAGGTAACATTTATTGTTCCATAAAACTATCAGCTGTAATATACATCCTGTGTACAACTTGTATTAATTTTTGTGCAGAGTCTGAAAAAACATAATGACCTTTGTTGATCTTGTGCGTGTTTGAAATTATAATTCCACCTGTTAATGAATGATATTCTGATATTTATTATCCACATGTTTTTCCTGAAAATAAGTTAAAAAAAAAATCATTTATAAACATGACCTTTGAAAATTTTTGTATAAGAAATACTGTTTTTGCATAATTGTGGACTCTTTTTTGGAAAAAAATGAACTTTTATTGACGCAAATACGGCGCTTTTGTCGATTGGCAAACATGTAGATATAAAGTAATGCAGCACTTATCTGCTTATCTTCACTATCAATATTAATTTATTGAAGATTCTATGTCTAATGTCACTATCTTTATAAGGATTAATAAATTGTTGAATGAAAATTTTAAATTGAAAAAATTGTACAAAGGGAAAAATATTTCTAGTAACCTCAAGCTACTTTGATAGTTTGTTGTAAGCACTGTTAGAATTTTACATGAAATTTATTTATGCCATAGTTTTTTTTTTCTGATCAGCGGAAAATATAAAACCATTGATGTATGAAGACAAATTTTGCTTTGCAAGTAACAAATGCAGAAAAAGAGGTCACGGATAAAAAGTCACATATAATATACCTTTTGCAATAAAAATTGTCAAATTGTCATAAAACTTAAGTTGAAAAGTTAAAAATTTATTTTTATAAGAAATATTGTCATATCTAGGAAAACTAATGTTTGTTATCCATTTTTGCGTACCTCTAGAAACTATAACAAATATAGAGAGCAACTATGAATTGCAAAAAATGACTAGCAAGTCAATCAAGGTCTTCAGAGCATTCAGTGGTCCTAGGTGACGTAAAAATGTAATATTTGCCACATGACGCTCATATTGCTTTCTACTATCATCATCTGCTTCATCAAATATTGCTGTTAACAACGATGGTCCACACAAAAAAAAAGGAATTATATACAATCAGAGCTTCTCCGTGGTATACACTTGTGAAATATATAGACGAAATTCGGTATTGAGAAGTGAAATTACATCTCACAAACATTATCTTTGAATTACGATTTTGAGTGAACACACCAAACCAATAAAAACGTATAGCAAGATACATAACCATGCAGGCATTAAGTTTTCGTCAGGTACAAGATAAATAATCGCTCTCATAAACGTACATGCATGCAGTTTATGATATAAAGAATAAGAGGTCAATGTCTGTAGATCATTGTTCAGTTCATTTACTGACTGTTCAGAGTCAGACATGTCACTTATACATTCTTGGAAGCATTCGTGTACCCCATCCAACAATAGGCACTTTCCGATAGTGTTGACAACTATGCTTGTATGGTGATTCTGTTTTTCTAGCCAGATGGTTAGCCTCCCTGACCCAACAAACAAACGAACGATACGCTATTAGTCTGCTTTGTCCTTTAGAAAGAACCTCTGGAGCTCGTCTTCAACGGCGCTTATACCTCAGAAAAGTATACTAGTACAGCTTGTTTCAAGGAGACGAACTGTTCTAAAATCGTCATTGTCAGCAATACATTACTAAGCTATGCCATTAATTACTACAATTACTATTTTGGATTAATGACGGCTACCCTGTAGAGTATTACACTAAATTATAATATAATATAAAAATTATTATATTTAATTTTCATATGTTCAAACCGTTAAAGACAATTAGAACACCTCATACAAAAACAGATCAAAAAAAAAAGAAATTAAAATTTCCAGACGGAATAAACAATTATTTTAATAGCTTAGATTTATAATGAATGAAATAAATGATAATTGGCATTCTTTTCACAAATAATTATTCTAAGAGATTGTTGGTTGAATTTAATTATGTAGGAATGAAATTTTAAAAGAAGATAAAAAATCATGCATGTTGTACTATTGTATTTTTCAATAAAACTTTTAAATTGCGATAGTTTTACGATTGTTAGCATTTAAACATCGCCAGATTTAAATACAAGTTAAAGAATTCGGTAAAGTAAATTAAACAGATGTGCAATTATTAATTGGGAAATGTTAAATTAATTTTCTTTTAACTTCATATTTTAATTTTATGCTAATTGCATAGAGCGTAATCGAAAATTGTTTCATTTTAAAATACACTTCGAAATTAAAAATTTAATGTTTATTTTCAATTAATTTATATATTTTAATTATTGTTTCTCTATTGTCATCGGGTATTTCAGCTTGGTGTATTAAACATGCTATACTCTTTCTGTTAATCCATTCAAAATGACAACATTCACACCTGTGTACGCCTGAGGCTAAATTGTTGCAAGGTAAAGTTCAAACGAATTCTCCTCAAATCGATAAATAAACAATGACTTTACAAAATAATATACACACTCTGTTCACAAATATTTTGCCTTGAACTGGTTACCAAAGTTATAACGGTAAATAAAGCGTAAAATATTTTCAGTTTAATATCAGTCAAAATGTTCAACAGATATTTTATGAAAAATCTCAACAATAATTTATGAAATTAATTGAAAATATTTAGATAACTTCATATAGGAAGTTTTATTCAATCAATACAAAACGGTACACACATATTCATTTTCTTTCATTCTTATATTGTGGTTATTAACTTCGACCAACGGTCATCTGTGCGCTTTTAATTACGTAAAATTCTGATAAGCAATTAAGACTTTAACAGATTTTATTTTTCCCATGATTCAACAAATCGGGTTAAACGTCACAACTCAGTGACGTAGGTCAACCAAAAAGTTACAAATACTTGATTTTCTGCGTTATTAGAAAGAATATAAATTTAAAACTTTGTGAATGTGTTTTTATGTTAAGATGAACATATTTAGATGATAAGTAAAAATCGCGGACTTTCCCTTTAAGTTGCGAAAATGATCAGCAAGACAAGTTCTACAAATAAGTCTGCATGGTCGAAATCGTCAGTCGACTCCATATTAGAATTATTATCCTTTAATGATGATTTTGACCATGTTTTGCCTTGTATGATAAAAATTATAATAGATAAATAGACACTTTAAATCACAAAAATGATCTGGAAGGCAAGATCTACTAACAAGTCAAATCATTCCGATATAGTTAGTAGACTGTCACTCTTTAAAGAAGTGTTGCCTTTAAATGAGGATTTTTTTTACCCTCTTTTGTGTTTTGAGCAAAAACAAAAGAAGATAGAGATAAACTAAACAGACTAAAGGATCAGTAATACAAGATCAACAAAACATAGATTTTTGTCATGAATTCTATTCTCATGAACAATGTTGGAGAGTTTCCTTCGTTAAATATGCACATAGACCAGGGTGAGCGACACAAGCTCTTTAGAGCCTCTAGTTTCACAGATGCTGGCTGATATCATAAAAACTATAGAGCTAGGTTAAAAGTATAAACATGATAAAGTACATAAGCACAACAAGATGTATCTTCCCTAAAAATTTGAGAAAAATCTTGTCAACCTGTTTTTGAGTTATTGCCCCTGAAATAGTCTTGTTTCAAAGTTTTGGCTATTATTAATAATCATGCAGGAGCTAGATTAAAAGTGTAAATTGTAAAAATGACAAGCTTGACAAGATCTATTAACCCTAGAAATGTAAATAAAAACAAATATGTCAACCTGTGTTTTGAGTTATTGCCCTGAAATTTACATTTTTTTCATATTTTTGCAATTTTCCAGTTATCTGAAAACTACAATAATAATAATAATAATAATAATTCTTTATTTAAAGAGGGTTACACAGTTAGCTATAAAACTAATCTTCCTGAGGCCCTCGTGAAATACAATGAAATATAACAAACAATTACGAGATATCAAACAAACACACATATATGAAAAATGAAATAAAAATTGTTATGAAATATACAATTTTCAAAACAGGTAAAATTACAAATTCATATAGTATTGGCATCATTCAAATTACCTCAACAATATCTTAAGTTTGAGTAAGTGTGTGAAAATTATTATACATATAAAATTACACAGCTTCTTAATGTTCCAACAAGTAATTTTTAAATCTTTTTGAATGAGCTTGTACTTGAGGTTGATTTTTCAGGGATATTGGTAAGTTATTCCATAAAATAGATCCTGAATATATAAAAGATTTCTTATACAGCTCTGTTTTGGCTTTTGGAACTTGTAAATTTTGCAAGACGATTCCTCAAACAATATTGGTTTATTTCTGGCATTTCTTTAAATTTTCAGTGAGATATAAGGGCTTCGTTCTTAAGGCATTTTCGCATCAAAACAGATTTGTGGTATGAGATTCTGTTCTCTACTGTCATCCACCCAAGCTGTTTAAACAGTGGAGCTGATGATGAAAGTGGATCAGCATCTAAAATAAGTCTTGCAGCCCTTTTCTGCAATTTTATTATTCTGACTAACTCATTTTAGCACAACCACTCCAAATAATACAACAATAATCTATCAGTGGGAGAATATAGCCATTATAAAATAATTTTCTTGAATCAATATTTAGAAATTTCTTGATTTTAGAGAGTAAATGAAGTCTAGATGATATTGATGAACATAAGTAATTAACATGGCCTGTCCAGGACAGATTAGAGTCAATTCTAACACCTAAAAGTTTTTCAATTGATGATTTTTGAAGAATATTATTCTCAATAGTTAGAACTGGTTCTGCTTGATTTAAACGCAGCCTTTGTCTTGTACCTATAACCATACATTTGGTCTTATCCGAATTTATGAAATTGTTATTTTCATGACACCATTTTTCAACACATTGGAGATCATCTTGTACTTTTAATTGCATATCAGCAATACTCTTGCCTGATGTATGCATAGTTGTCATCAGCATACAAGTCTGTATGGCAGTTTTGATGTATAATGGAAGGTCATTTATGTACAAAACAAACAAAATGGGACCGAGTATTGAGCCCTGTGGAACACCAAAATTTATAAACTTTTTATCAGAAAACTGATTTTTATATGGACTTGCTGTGTTCTTTCACTCAAATATGATTTAAAAAAATCAACAGTATCTTCATGGAAGCCATAAATTTGAAGTTTTTTACATAAAATTTATCAACAACATCAAAAGCTTTCTTAAAATCCAGGAGGACTGCCAAATTGATATTTCCATTATTCATTTCATGTAGCCATTTATCAATGATATTAATGAGGGCAGTTTGACATGAATGGTTAGGTCTAAAACCAGACTGGGAAGGGTGTAAAATTTGAAACTTTGTCAAATAATTATACAGATGTTTAGATACATGTCTCTCTATTAATTTTGATAATGTTGGCAAAACAGATATTGGTCTGTAATTGCTAGCTACGTTTTTTTCACCAGATTTGAAAATTGGAGCTACCTTGGCATTTTTTAAAACAGATGGATAAATACCAGTATCAATCATTCGATTAAAAATGTATGTTAAGGAAGATGCTATGAGAGGAGCATTAACATCTAGTTTAATTATTTCATCAAATAGTTCTGAAACTTTTACTGGAGGAATGATGAATTTGTTGTGCCTTTTTTTCAAGAATTTCATTTGTACATAGTTTGTCAGAGTATTAAAATTTGAGTTGCTTGGTGCCCTGCTATGCCTTAATTTTTCAACACATGAGGTGAAATAATTATTGAATGCATTAGCAATTTCTTTATGATCTGTAGTTTTATGGTCTCCAGTTGTAATAAGTTCATGTGGTTTTGATGGATTAGATGGATTTAGAATGTGAATACATTTCCATAGTGTTTTAGAATCTTTTGAGTCTTTTATCATATCATTGTAATATTTCTGTTTAGATTTATCAATGATATGTTTTGTTCTGTTTCTCCAGAATCTATATTCAGCCCACATTCCCAGTGAATTATATTTATCTCTCATTTTTCTTGCATATGAGATTTCTTTATTGTACCATTCTGGCTGTCGGTCTTTTTTACCCTCTTTTCACAATAGGGGCATGTTTATTTAAAATGTTATTAAAAATGTTGTACCACATTTCAATACAAACAGATGGGTCATTTTCAAATTCAATATGTTGAAAAGGTGCACTTTTTAAATCTTTTAAATAATTTTGCTCATTAAAAGTCTTAAAATTTCTATAAGTGATTGTTGAATGAGTATGTTTTTTATCATACATTTTCTCTGGTCTTGTCATACATATTGGATAGTGATCATTGATAGAATATGTAGAAACATGAGCCTCTTTTACCATGCTTAAATGGGTGACATATATATGGTCAATCAAAGTTTTTGATTCATTTGTTACTCTGGTTGGTTCCTTAATTAACTGTTGAAAGTTATAAGTTTCTAGAGCATTTAACCATCTTTGTGGTATTTTATTGGGTTGTAAACAATTTATGTTAAAATCTCCCATAAGGATTACGTCTGAATTATATTTCATTGCCACCTTAATCTCATCCTCAAATTTATCTATCCAACCAATTAGTGACTTGGGTGGCCTATAAACAAAGCACAATAAAAAGGATTTCTTATAGCTAGGTTTAACTTCAAACCAAATAGTTTCAATGTTACTTATTTCAAAATCAATTTTTCTAGAAAAGGAGGTGGTTTCTGTTAAATAGACAGCCCAGCCACCCCCACCATCGGTTAGTCTATCTTTCCTTTGTAAAATATATCCAGGAATATCTATTTCTCTATCAGAAGTATTTTTACCCAAAAAAGTTTCACAGTAACCAATTATATCTGGGGGATTTGGAGTGGACATTAGATTGTATTTAATCTCATCAAACTTGCATTCCAATCTATTCACATTGTGGGAACATATTTTAAGACCTTTGCATTTCTCAAATCCATATGTTACAAGATCATCATTTTCTGTATCCTTATCAATAAGATAAGTATTGTCAATAACACATAAACATGACACACATATTATATAATATGTAAATAAAAATATAAAAAAATCTTCAATACTAGAAGTGGCCTCAGGGATTTGTATTACAAAAGTATTTGTTTTGTACATTATGTCTTGAGAAACTTGAGATGGCAAAGATAGGGTAAGGTCTGGTACCTGCTGAGAGGTTGTATCAACTTGATTTAATGCTGGTGTCATTTTATCAGAGTTATTAATTACATCCTTATGTTTAGATAATTGGTAAAAAGATTTTGAACAGCTGGATTCAAATTTCTGATTAGCTAAATTCTTAATACAATACAGACATGTGCAGGAAATATTATTACATTCTTGACATATGTGGTTTAAAATTTCAAAAGAATTTTTAAAATTTGATTTTGTAGGGCTTTGTCCTCTTTGCCATCACCCTAATGATAAAATTCACAGAATTTTTCTTTGTGACCAAAATTGTTACAAGAGTGACATAGAACCTTTCTACCATGTCTACATGATTTTGAATTATGATTTGGTTCACCACAGTGAACACAATACCTTTCTGATTGATCTGTATGCCCTAATATGCTAACATGCATGTTGACTGATCTAAGGAACGCTGATGTCCCTTTTTTTGACAAATGAATCCCATCATGATGAAAAAGAGAATAAGAAAGATGGTAATTCTTATCATAAAACATGTTTGTATGATCAATAAATTGTATGTTAAACTGTTCACATAGGTCTTTCAGCATTTCATTCGGGTTATGCATATTAAATCCTTTTCTGGGTAGAATTCCAGAAACTACAAATTTACAATGTGGGTGACATTTGATATTCAGTAAATATAATAGAGCTTCATAATTATCTCTTATGCTTTGGAGATTGTCACCATTATCAAAGTCATTTCCACCAATATGGATGATAATTGTTCTGTATGTTGACATATCCTTCTTTTTTATCACATCTATCAGTCTATCTATGTTGGCTCCTCTGTTGGTACATACCTCGGTGTTTTGTAGTCCACGGGGCTGAATACCCTTTAAAATGGAACTCCCAATTATTAATGTGGTTTTGTTGTTTTCACCAGTGATAGGATTGGGAATGGGTACTGCATTGTCATTTGAATAATCTGTTGGTCCAAATTCTGTTTTAGTTAATTCAGGTTTTGGAGGTTTTGGTTTTGGTTGGTAGTCAACTACATTATGTGGAGGAGGGTCAAAATGTTTATCATCAGATCCAATGGGTTTGTAGATCTGTGTTGAAACAGTTCTATATTCAATGTGCATTGAAGTATGCCGGGTCTTCAGGGTCTTTTCTTGTTCTTCTGTCTGAGTAGAAACACTTACAGTTTGTGTTGATGAATTGACAGTTTTTGAAAGAGGAAGACTTTGATTCTGCTTGTTTGAATGGATTGTTTTGATAATTGATTCAACCATCTGTTTTAAATCGATTACTTCTTGTTGCAAATCTAGGTTACTATGATCAAGATTTTGTAGATTATGAAAAGTACTGTTCACAGACGAGTGTCTAATTGGGGTTGATGTTATCAAGGTGTTTGACATATCTTGTACAAATAACTTTGGGTCTGTTACTGAACTGTCAAAGTTTATCATTGATTCTAATAACAGGTTTCCAGTAGACATCTGGTCAGTGTTATTTCCTATTAAAGAAGTTTGGAAATATGTTACCTCATTGTGTAATTGTTTTCCTAAAATACTAAATTCTTCCTTGAACCAATTCCCACATCCTTTTCCTTGTATATGAAGAGTTGCAGACGAACTGTATAGGGTTATCACAACTTTATTCCCTTCATAAATGAAATTATATACAAATCCGTTCTTGTCTTTCTGAATAAATAAATTTCTGTCATAATTTTGAAAAATTATGTTTTCAAAAATAAAGTATATTTTCTCACTGCTAAAATTAACAACAATTGACAATGTTCTATCTGTACAGTCCTCAATTGAATATAGATCACAGGTGTTTAGGTAGCATTTATAGTCATCACTTTCAAATCCAGAAAATTCACCAGAAAAAGATGTAAATAAATTGTTCACAAATGTAGAATTGAAATCCATTTTGTCTTAATATCAAATAATTCCAATAAATAATGTTGACATGATTTTGATTCACATAAACAACAAGAAATTCAGCTCCATTTTGTTAACGAGATGGAGCTCATGAAAACACATCTGATCACCTCAGTGTCTTATCAGTTAGCTCAAGAGGAGCTAGCTAAAGGTTAAAAGTGTAAATTAAATGATCAGCATGACAAGATCTTTTTACTCAGATATTTTTGACAACCGGTTTTGGAGTCATTGCCTCTGAAATGTTGGTTTTTACAGGTGTATCAGTTTGGGCTGTTATCTAAAAACTTATAGGAGCTAGGTTAAACATGTAATTGCAAAAAATATCAGCAACACAAAGGCTTACTATAGTATGTGCATATAAAAATCATAATTTGCAAACTGGCGAAGTTTTCATAAGGTGAGCAATACAGGCATAGGTGTGCACCTCTTCGTTTAATTTCAAATAGTGCAAAAATTTGAGATAAGTCTTTTAAATGTTAGTATTACCGATACATGTATTTCAATTAGATTAAAATATTAGGTCAGTTATTTTAAAGTCCATAAGTATCATGAATTTTCAATTCATGCAATTAGCAGTAACAATAACAACTCAATCATAATTAACTCAACAGTAAATATTTGAATTTTTGTTTTTTCTATTTTTAGGATATAATGGAAAGCTGGAATAAGGTAAGATTTACTTTTAAGTCCAATTGTCATGTGACCTTTTGTTTTCCATTTTCTGACAGAAAATACAAATATGTGATACTTGAAATCTGGGAACAATATATCTAACGGGAAATGAATCTGATAGGCTTTTCAGTATAAAATTGATAAAATCTCGGACTCCATGAGACTTCGCGAGATTTATGGATTTTGATGGTGTCTGACTGAAAAACTATGGGAACTGCTCAATAAATTAACCCAATATAAATTCTAATCGCAAATAAATACAAGTTTTATCATAAGGCCAAAAAAAATATATGTCTGTTTAAGGTTACATGCTTAAAAAAAATAGGGTAGGTAGGTCGGTATTTCCATTTTATTTTATTTTTTCATTTTATTTTTTGTGACATAATTTTGTGTCATGCCGTTTCGTCTTGTCATGGTCCGAGTTGTTCATGGGCCGAGTTTACCTGAATTTTTAATGATTGGATTATTTCCCTTTCTTATTGGTTGGAAAAAAATGGCGGCAAAGTAGTTATTTCATCACACGAGTCGGGAATTTCCTTAAAACAGCTATCGTATTCATGATTGTGAACATTGGGATGTATCAGACAATTAATTTATATTATTGGCAACACTAACTTCACTTTTGACACGAGTTCAGTTTATTTTTCACTTTACGACGGAAATAAAATGACTTAGGGTCGGCGCTCAAAAATAGGGACGGTCGGGTAACCGTAAACAGACATATATTTTTTTGGCCTAAAGTAAATATTTTTGTCATATAAAATGACCGAAATAAGTGTGATTTATTTGATGTGAAGTGTTTTATAATGTTTTGAATTTAGGAATGCAATCGGCACCACTTTTAATTACCCTGTTTGCATTCTGTACCATTCTGTGATAAAATGAATGCGATTCTATCAAATTTGAAGTGACAGAATACAAGTTTGATACACTTGTATCACTGTAAAACTAGTTTGAATGACATTTTATTGATATTATCAGAAATTATTAGGATAATAGCGAGTTTGTTTTGAACACATGTCCGTTTCCGTATCGTATCTTTATTACCTATGACCCGACGATAAAATCGGCTACAATTAGGTAGTGTCAAGTCCCGTCAATATATATGTTCCTGTTGAAATACAAACGAGTAGAATTTTATGTGAACTACAAAATTAATATTCCAAGATCAAAGATAAAACAAATAACAAACAAGACTTGGACATATAAATGTCTACTACAAATATTTGACAAACTAAGGTGTTGCTATTAACAACTCATAGCAGAGATAGGCATGAACAACGGTAAGTTAAATTTCTGACCTGTTTTTTTTTTTAAATCATAGTAACTAGCCAGCAATCCCCCGAGTCTAAAGTCATGCTGTAAGTAACTTTAAGAACCCAGCGATATATCATGCAATATTGACTGACAGTTTAAATACCAAAAAAGCATTTGAATCAGTATTTAGTAACTGATGACAAACAAAAATACAATAAAGGTTTTTTTTTAAACTACAAAAATAGATATTCCAAGAACACAGGTCAAGCAAATATTATACCAGCCTTTGACAAAGAATTGTCTACTACAAACATTTGACAAACTAAGATGTTGCTAATAGCAACTCATAACAAAGATAGGCATAAACTGCATGAAATTTCTTGCCTGTTTTTTTTTTTAGCTCACCTGGCCCGAAGGGCCAAGTGAGCTTTTCTCACCACTTGGCGTCCGTCGTCCGTCGTTGTCGTCCGTCGTCGTTAGCTTTTACAAAAATCTTCTCTGAAACCACTGAGCCAAATTTAACCAAACTTGGCCACAATCATCATTAGGGTATCTAGTTTAAAAAATGTGTCCGATGACCCGCCAACCAACCAAGATGGCCGCCATGGCTAAAAATAGAACATAGGGGTAAAATGTAGATTTTGGCTTATATCTCTGAAACCAAAGCATTTAGAGTAAATCTGACATCCGGTAAAACTGATTATCAGGTCAAGATCTATCTGCCCTGAAATTTTCAGACAAATCTGACAACCCGTTGTTGGGTTGCTGCCCCGAATTGGTAATTTTAAGGAAATTTTGCAGTTTTTGGTTATTATCTTGAATATTATTATAGATAGAGATAAACTGTAAACAGCAATAATGTTCAGCAAAGTAAGATCTACAAATAAGTCGAATGACCAAAATTGTCAGTCGACCCCTTTAGGAGTTATTGCCCTTTATAGTCAATTTTTAACAATTTTTCGTAAATTTTTGTAATCTTTTACAAAATCTTCTTCTCTGAAACTACTGAGACAAATTTAACCATACTTGGCCATAATCATTATTAGGGTATCTAGTTTAAAAAATTTGTCCGATGACCCCGCCTTCCAACCATCATGGCCGACATGGTTAAAAATAGAACATAGGGGTAAAATGCAGTTTTTGGTTTATATCTCTGAAACTAAAGCATTTAGAGCAAATCTGACAGGTGGCAAAATGTTCATCAGATTTAGATTTATCTGCCCTGAAATTTTCAGACGAATCCGACAACCCGTTGTTGGGTTGCTGCCCTGAGTTAGTAATTTACAGAAATTTTGCAGTTTTTTGTTATTATCTTAGATATCATTATAATATCTAATATCTAATATTATTAATTATGATTTTAACCTTATTTTACATGATTTCCAAAGCATCAGTAAATACAGGTGAGCGACACAGGCTCTTGAGAGCCTCTAGTTTTATAAATCATTAGTAACTTGCCAGTAATCCTCTTGAGTTCATGGTGTCAGTAACTTTGAGCTGATTATCATGCATAATTTAGTGGCAGTTTAGTTAAACTAAAAAATACCCCAAAAGCAATTGAATCAGTATTAAGTAACTGATGATAAACAAAATTTCAATTTAGGTTTTTTCAGTTTCAGAAATGTATCAAATGTTTTTCAGATATAAGTGTATAAAGTTTATTCCATATCTTGTACCTTCAGAATGCTTGTTTACAATGTCAAATACATAACCCTATTGAGTTAGAGAAAATATTGGACAATTTTTAATAAATAAAAAATACAGAAGTTCTCTCCCCTTGCCATTGTTAAGTTCATGTTGATAAAAACATATCTATTTTATGGTATAAAGTATAAACTGACACAACACACCATTGTTATCCAAAAGTTTTTTTATGCCCCTGCAACTGAAAGTTTGGGGCATATTGTTTTACTCCTGTCTGTCCTTCTGTCCCATTATGGGTATATAGTTATTCCAGATAACTCCTCCTACAGTTTGAATGCTAGGAAGTTTTCACTTTGGTGGCTGTTTGAACATACATTGAAGGTGTGCATGTGGTCAGGGTTTTGATTTTTATTAAAATTTGCTCTTTTGGGAGATAGTTGAACTTTGTCATTTTTGGAGTATATACTTGCATATTTAAGAGGTGCATAGCGTTTCCAGATAACTCCTACAGTGAACCATAGACCTATATGTGCTCCCATGCTCAACTTTGTGTATTTTAAAATAACACTTTGCATCTGTGGGGGCATCATTGTGTCTCCCAGACACCATAATATCTCAAAAAGTCCTACATTGACTTTGTCTTAATACAGTTACTTCAGAGTGGAGTCTGGAGGCATCACTTTGTCTAGCTTTCTTGTTAGGTTACTGTCTCTTTATTGTATTATCAACATCTCTTTTTATTCATTCTACATAAATGATTTTATCTTTAAGTAAGCATGGTGATATTTATACTATCTGATATAGAATTAGTAAGAAAAATGATGAGAAAGTACCAAGGGGACAACTAAAGGTGTCAATGAATGACAAAAACAACTACATATCACCAATATCATAACAATGCATAATAAATGAACCGACTTTGATAAGTTTGACCTGAACTTATCAAGTCATTTCCCGATTTGCTGGTGAAACAAAGAAAATACAGAAATACAATCCAGTATATCAATTATCAGATTGTCATCATATTTATATTGTAAAATATCAGCTGTTTTACACAATATGAAACCTTTTTGAACTCATTCACTGTGCTCCCTTGAAAAAAAGCTTCATATTGTGACTCACAGCGGATATTTAACAATATCAATATGTAGACAAACGGATAATCGGTACATATCCTCTCTTCATGAATGTTATTTGAGGTGAGGATACCCCCGATTTATATAGTTATTTGCCATGCAGGAGAATAAATAATTATTGCTTTATTTAACAGTTATTTCATTCATTTTTCATTACAATCTATTAAATGTAAAACCTATGTTTTACTTACAGAAACTTATTACAGCTGCTCGGACTGGAAATGTAAAAGATGTGAAAATATGCCTAGAGAATAAAGCAGACATTGATTATCAAGGGGTAAGTAAAATAGTCTCATTAGGTACAGTAGTAATATCCAAATTAGTACAGTAAAAAAAACATACAATTATAGATAACTTAAGAACATAGTAGATCTTACTTGAGCAATATAAATCACATAACTGCATGTTACTTCAAAATACAGCAAATTGTAATAGAATGAAATACAATTGCATGCTACTTCAAAACCTGTCAGTTGAACATAAACAGTTTAAAACACTTACTTTAAATAACTTAAACATTGCTAGTTAACAATACAGCAGATTGTTACAGTATAAATCACAACTGCAAGTCACTTCAAAACATGACAGTATGAACATTAACAGAATAAACACACAACTATAAGTCACTTCAAAACATGACAGTAAGAACATTAACAGAATAAACACATAACTATAAGTCACTTCAAAACATGACAGTAAGAACATTAACAGAATAAACACATAACTATAAGTCACTTCAAAACATGACAGTAAGAACATTAACAGAATAAACACACAACTATAAGTCACTTCAAAACATGACAGTAAGAACATTAACAGAATAAACACATAACTATAAGTCACTTCAAAACATGACAGTAAGAACATTAACAGAATAAACACACAACTATAAGTCACTTCAAAACATGACAGTAAGAACATTAACAGAATAAACACACAACTATAAGTCACTTCAAAACATGACAGTAAGAACATTAACAGAATAAACACACAACTGTTAGTCACTTCAAAACATGACAGTAAGAACATAAACATAATTAACACATAACTAAAAGTCACTTCAAAACATGACAGTAAGAACATTAACAGAATAAACACAAAACTATAAGTCACTTCAAAACATGACAGTATGAACATTAACAGAATAAACACACAACTATAAGTCACTTCAAAACATGACAGTAAGAACATTAACAGAATAAAACACACAACTATAAGTCACTTCAAAACATAACAATATTTACAGTACAAAACTACAAGTCACTTAAAAACATCGCAGCTTGAACATTAACAGAATAACACACAACTATAAGTTGTACATATATAAAACACACAACTACAAGGTTGTACATATATATAAAACACACAACTACAAGGTTGTACATATATATAAAACACTCAACTACAAGGTTGTACATATAAAGTATAAAACACACAACTAGAAGGTTGTACATATAAAGTATAAAACACACAATTAGAAGTTTGTACAAATAAAGTATAAAACACACAACTACAAGGTTGTACATATAAAGTATAAAACACACAACTACAAGGTTGTACATATAAAGTATAAAACACACAACTACAAGTTTGTACAAATAAAGTATATATTGGTTGGGTATTTATATTCGATTATGTTATCCTGAGTAATAGCGAGTGGTAAAATATGAATATAAATGCCCAACTCATTGTTGAATGAAAACAAATCTACAGCTGCCATGAATTTTTTCTTAATTGAAACACAACAAAAAAAGATTTGTAAATCTATTTACAATCAATTAACACTGACTTTGAAACCAACCTATATATCTACCTGTAATCAAAGCACATCACTGAATGTGAAACATTCCTGTAATCAAAGCACAACACTGAATGTGAAACATTCCTGTAAACAAATATAGAAAAGAAGATGTGGTATGATTGCCAATGAGACAACTCTTCACAGGAGACCAAATGACACGGAAATTAACAATTATAAGTCACTGTACAGCCTTCAACAATGAATGTGAAACATTCCTGTAATCAAAACACAACACTGAATGTGAAACATACCTGTAATCAAAGCACAACACTGAATGTGAAACATACATGTAATCAAAGCACAACACTGAATGTGAAACATACCTGTAATCAAAGCACAACACTGAATGTGAAACATACCTGTAATCAAAGCACAACACTGAATGTGAAACACTCAATGTGAAACATACCTGTAATCAAAGCACAACACTGAATGTGAAACATTCATGTAATCAAAGCACATCACTGAATGTGAAATATTCCTGTTACCAAAGTACAACACTGAATATAAAGAATAAGTGTAATCAAAGCACAACACTGAATGTGAAACATACCTGTAATCAAAGCACAACACTGAATGTGAAACATACCTGTAATCAAATATAAAAAAGAAGATGTGGTATGATTGCCAATGAGACAACTCTTCACAAGATACCAAATGACACAGAAATTAACAATTATAGGTCACCGTATGGCCTTCAACAAAAAAACAAGTAAAACATTCCTGTAATCAAAGCACAACACTGAATGTGAAACATACATGTAATCAAAGCACATCACTGAATGTGAAACACTCAATGTGAAACATACCTGTAATCAAAGTACAACACTGAATGTAAAGAATAAGTGTAATCAAAGCACACCACTGTGATACATTCCTGTAATCAAAGCACAACACTGAATGTGATACATACCTGTAATCAAAGCACAACACTAAATGTGAAATATTCCTGTAATCAAAGCACAACACTGGATGTAAAACATACATGTAATCAAAGCACAACAGTGAATGTGGAGATGTGAAAATGCCTGTAAACAAAGCAAATCACTGAATTGAAACATACCTGTAATCAAAGCACAACACTGAATGTGTAACATTCCTGTAATCACAGCACAACACTAATGTGAAGCCTACCTGTAATCAAAGCACAGCAGTGAATGTGAAAATGTGAAACATACCTGTAAACAAAGCAAATCACTAAATGTAAAACATACCTGTAATCAAAGCACAACACTGAATGTGAAACATACCTGTAATCTAAACAACACTGAATGTGAAACATACCTGTAATCAAAGCACAACACTGAATGTGTAACATTCCTGTAATCACAGCACAACACTAATGTGAAGCCTACCTGTAATCAAAGCACAGCAGTGAATGTGAAAATGTGAAACATACCTGTAATCAAAGCACATCACTGAATGTGAAACATACCTGTAATCTAACAACACTCAAAGCACAACACTGAATGTGAACCATACCTGTAATATAAACAACACTGAATGTGAAACATACCTGTAATCTAAACAACACTGAATGTGAAACATACCTGTAATCTAAAACAACACTGAATGTGAAACCTACTTTTAATCAAAGTACAAAGGTGTAAACTACTTATTATAATCCAACATTGATAAAACAACACTCAAAATGAGTTTGACTTTCTTGAAAACATTTTAGTTTTGATAATTCATAAGTGGGTATCAGGAATGCCTAAATATAGGAAAGTACAACAAACCACACAAACCACAAACACCTGACTACGAGTAAATATACAAACCACACCAACCATAAACACCTGACTACTGACAGTAAATAGACAAACCACACCAACCACAAACACCTGACTACTGACAGTAAATAGACAAACCACACCAACCACAAACACCTGACTACTGACAGTAAATAGACAAACCACACCAACCACAAACACCTGACTACTGACAGTAAATAGACAAACCACACCAACCACAAGCACTTGACTACTGACAGTAAATAGACAAACCACACCAACCACAAACACCTGACTACTCAGAGTAAATAGACAAACCACACCAACCACAAACACCTGACTACTGACAGTAAATATACAAACCACACCAACCACAAACACCTGACTACTCAGAGTAAATAGACAAACCACACCAACCACAAACACCTGACTACTGACAGTAAATAGAAAACCACACCAACCACAAACACCTGACTACTCACAGTAAATAAACAAACCACACCAACCACAAACACCTGACTACTGACAGTAAATATACAAACCACACTAACCACAAACACCTGACTACTCAGACAAACCACACCAAATACACAAACCACACCAACCACAAACACCTGACTACTCAAAGTAAATAGACAAACCACACCAACCACAAACACCTGACTACTGACAATAAATAGACAAACCACACCAACCACAAACACCTGACTACTCAGAGTAAATAGACAAACCACACCAACCACAAACACCAGTAAATAGACAAACCACACCAACCACAAACACCTGACTACTCAGAGTAAATAGACAAACCACACCAACCACAAACACCTGACTACTGACAGTAAATATACAAACCACACCAACCACAAACACCTGACTACTGACAGTAAATAGACAAACCACACCAACCACAAACACCTGACTACTGACAGTAAATAGACAAACCACACCAACCACAAACACCTGACTACTGACAGTAAATAGACAAACCACACCAACCACAAACACCTGACTACTCACAGTAAATAGACAAACCACACCAACCACAAACACCTGACTACTGACAGTAAATAGACAAACCACACCAACCACAAACACCTGACTACTGACAGTAAATAGACAAACCACACCAACCACAAACACCTGACTACTGACTAAATAGACAAACCACACCAACCACAAACACCTGACTACTGTAAATAGACAAACCACAACCACAAACACCTGACTACTGACAGTAAATAGACAAACCTGACTACTTACAGTAAATAGACAAACCACACCAACCACAAACACCTGACTACTGACAGTAAATAGACAAACCACACCAACCACAAACACCTGACTACTCAGAGTAAATATACAAACCACACCAACCACAAACACCTGACTACTGACAGTAAATAGACAAACCACACCAACCACAAACACCTGACTACTCAGAGTAAATAGACAAACCACACCAACCACAAACACCTGACTACTCAGAGTAAATAGACAAACCACACCAACCACAAACACCTGACTACTGACAGTAAATAGACAAACCACACCAACCACAAACACCTGACTACTGACAGTAAATATACAAACCACACCAACCACAAACACCTGACTACTGACAGTAAATAGACAAACCACACCAACCACAAACACCTGACTACACAGTAAATAGACAAACCACACCAACCACAAACACCTGACTACTGACAGTAAATAGACAAACCACACCAACCACAAACACCTGACTACTGACAGTAAATATACAAACCACACAAACCACAAACACCTGACTACTGACAGTAAATAGACAAACCACACCAACCACAAACACCTGACTACTGACAGTAAATAGACAAACCACACCAACCACAAACACCTGACTACTGACAGTAAATAGACAAACCACACCAACCACAAACACCTGACTACTGACAGTAAATAGACAAACCACACCAACCACAAACACCTGACTACTGACAGTAAATAGACAAACCACAACCAACCACAAACACCTGACTACTGAGGTAAATATACAAACCACACCAACCACAAACACCTGACTACTGACAGTAAATAGACAAACCACACCAACCACAAACACCTGACTACTGACAGTAAATATACAAACCACACCAACCACAAACACCTGACTACTGACAGTAAATAGACAAACCACACCAACCACAAACACCTGACTACTGACAGTAAATAGACAAACCACACCAACCACAAACACCTGACTACTGACAGTAAATAGACAAACCACACCAACCACAAACACCTGACTACTGACAGTAAATATACAAACCACACCAACCACAAACACCTGACTACTGACTGTACAAACCACACCAACCACAAACACCTGACTACTGACAGTAAATAGACAAACCACACCAACCACAAACACCTGACTACTGACAGTAAATAGACAAACCACACCAACCACAAACACCTGACTACTGACAGTAAATAGACAAACCACACCAACCACAAACACCTGACTACTGACAGTAAATAGACAAACCACACCAACCACAAACACCTGACTACTGACAGTAAATAGACAAACCACACCAACCACAAACACCTGACTACTGACAGTAAATAGACAAACCACACCAACCACAAACACCTGACTACTGACAGTAAATAGACAAACCACACCAACCACAAACACCTGACTACTGACAGTAAATAGACAAACCACACCAACCACAAACACCTGACTACTGACAGTAAATAGACAAACCACACCAACCACAAACACCTGACTACTCAGAGTAAATATACAAACCACACCAACCACAAACACCTGACTACTGACAGTAAATATACAAACCACACCAACCACAAACACCTGACTACTGACAGTAAATAGACAAACCACACCAACCACAAACACCTGACTACTGACAGTAAATATACAAACCACACCAACCACAAACACCTGACTACTGACAGTAAATAGACAAACCACACCAACCACAAACACCTGACTACTGACAGTAAATAGACAAACCACACAAACCACAAACACCTGACTACTGACAGTAAATAGACAACAGTAAATAGACAAACCACACCAACCACAAACACCTGACTACTGACACACACCAACCACAAACACCTGACTACTGACAGTAAATAGACAAACCACACCAACCACAAACACCTGACTACTCAGGTAAATATACAAACCACACCAACCACAAACACCTACCTGACACACCAACCACAAACACCTGACTACTGACAATAAATAGACAAACCACACCAACCACAAACACCTCCTCAGAGTAAATATACAAACCACACCAACCACAAACACCTGACTACTACGAGTAAATAGACAAACCACACCAACCACAAACACCTGACTACTGACAGTAAATAGACAAACCACACCAACCACAAACACCTGACTACTGACAGTAAATAGACAAACCACACAAACCACAAACACCTGACTACTGACAGTAAATAGACAAACCACACCAACCACAAACACCTGACTACTGACAGTAAATAGACAAACCACACCAACCACAAACACCTGACTACTGACAGTAAATAGACAAACCACACCAACCACAAACACCTGACTACTCCGAGTAAATATACAAACAAATTCAACAACTAACAACTCATGGTCCTCATTGTCTGTTTGGTACAGGCACAAAATGTGGAGGGGTTAAACCATATTTGCCTTCGCACAATCCGCCTATCTAGACCATTGATAATAAGAGTAAAACACTAGTAAAAAAACCTGCACAGTTCAACTACCATAGGTCTGTATGGAAACTGATACTTATATCAATGATTCAACATTTAATCAAAATTTTTTTTTTTAATCAGACAGTTTTTATAGAAAAATATGCATGAAGGAGTTCTCTTTAAAATACTTGTCTTTTTGTTCTGAATAATATATGATAAAGTTATTATTTTGCTTCTTGACAAGAAACAATTTTTACACCCAGGTTTTCCTTGGATGTGTTAACTACTTTAGTCTGATAGTTATATTTATAAAGATCTAATGTAGAAACATCTTATAAAAATTATAAATAGTCAGTAAATTCATATTAAATGTAATTCCATTGTTCTCAAAATATTGTTCTGAATCAGAAAATATAACTTTTTTCATTTTCTTTAAAAACATATTTTATCAATAGAATTAATGATTATCATGATTATACTGAATCTACACTAAATCATGTTGTTAATCAGACAGTTTTAATGAACAAATATTTGTAATAATTATATCAAGTGGGGTCTCATTTTACTCGTATTATTGTTCTGAATCAGAAAATATAATTTTGTTCATGTTTCTTTAAAAATTATTTTATTAAAATGGATGATTATACTGAATCTTCACTAAATCCTGTTGTTAATTAGACAGTTTTAATGAACAAATATTTGTAAGAAACATATAAAGTGGGGTCTCATTTTGCTTGTTTTGTTCTACTGAATCCATTGATATAATTATTTTACACATTTCTTGAAAAAATTTTTTTTAAGATATCAGGTTTAATGGAGGTTTTGACATTTCACAACAAAACATGTTTATTTATTGTTTATATAGAATATAAATACAAGTGTGACTGGTCATTTTATTGAGTTTTGACCACTGATTCATGTGATATATATTTTGTTTATATTTATTACACAACATTGTCCAGTTTATCAGACAAGTTTTGATGTCAGTTGTATTATTCCAGAGGTATGGATGGACAGCATTAATGGAGGCTGCCAGGTGAGGATACCTGGAGATCTGTAAACTTCTCATTGATACAGGATGTAAGATCGACACCACATCATGTATGTTATCTACTTAGTCTGATCACATTACTATTAATCAACACTAAATCATGTTGTTAATCAGACAGTTTTAATGAACAAATATTTGTAATAATTATATCAAGTGGGGTCTCATTTTACTCGTATTATTGTTCTGAATCAGAAAATATAACTTTTGTTCATGTTTCTTTAAAAAATTATTTTATTAAAATGGATGATTATACTGAATCTACACTAAATCCTGTTGTTAATTAGACAGTTTTAATGAACAAATATTTGTAAGAATCATATAAAGTGGGGTCTCATTTTGCTTGTTTTGTTCTACTGAATCCATTGATATAATTATTTTACACATTTCTTGAAAAAAAAATTTTTTTAAGATATCAGGTTTAATGGAGGTTTTGACATTTCACAACAAAACATGTTTATTTATTGTTTATATAGAATATAAATACAAGTGTGACTGGTCATTTTATTCAGTTTTGACCACTGATTCATGTGATATATATTTTGTTTATATTTATTACACAACATTGTCCAGTTTATCAGACAAGTTTTGATGTCAGTTGTATTATTCCAGGAGTTAGGATTGACAGCATTAATGTTTGCTGCCAGGAAGGACACCTGGAGATCTGTAAACTTCTCATTGATACAGGATGTAAGATCGACACCACAACAGTATGTTATCTACTTAGTCTGATCACATTACTATTAATCAACACAAAATCATGTTGTTAATTAGACAGGTTTAATGAACAAATATTTGTAATAATTATATCAAGTGGGGTCTCATTTTACTCGTATTATTGTTCTGAATCAGAAAATATTACTTTTGTTCATGTTTCTTTAAAAAATTATTTTATTTAAATGAATGATAATACTGAATCTACACTAAATCCTGATGTTAATTTGACAGTTTTAATGAACAAATATTTGTAAGAATCATATAAAGTGGGGTCTCATTTTGCTTGTTTTGTTCTACTGAATCCATTAATATAATTATTTTACACATTTCTTGAAAAAATTTTTTTTGTTAAGATATCAGGTTTAATGGAAGTTTTGACATTTCACAACAAAACATGTTTATT
The DNA here is from genome assembly GCA_017311375.1 of Mytilus coruscus. Classification (NCBI taxonomy): domain Eukaryota; kingdom Metazoa; phylum Mollusca; class Bivalvia; order Mytilida; family Mytilidae; genus Mytilus; species Mytilus coruscus. The sequence continues at coordinate 17,943 of JAASAO010001686.1, read as the reverse complement.
TATTGTTTATATAGAATATAAATACAAGTGTGACTGGTCATTTTATTCAGTTTTGACCACTGATTAATGTGATATATATTTTGTTTATATTTATTACACAAGATTGTCCAGTTTATCAGACAAGTTTTAATGTCAGTTGTAGGATATGTTGTATATTATTGATATTGATAACAAAGTATTGTCCATATTATTTACATGTTATTTGGTTATATTATAGAGAGATGGAGAAACAGCTTTACATCTGGCTGCTGAGGAGGGACATCTTCAGGTCATAAGATGTCTAGTAGAACTAGGAGGTGCCAGTCCCTTGGTTAAAACACCTAAGGTAAAATTTTATATTATATTCCCAGTGTTCAATTAATTTATGGATCACTTAGATGATGTGTAAAATCTGTTTGGTACAAAGTTTTTATTGTTATAAATGTTAACTAAGATACAACACTTAAGTGATATTTCTTGCAAATTTGAGTTAAGATATTATAGACCTGTCTAGATACATTACTTTAAATTCAGAAATTATTGCGTGCATTTATTGTTGCGTTTTTTCAGGAATGGAAAAAAATGCGAGTTGAATTATTGCGATTTCAAAAAAATCTGCATACAGGTCTATGTTTAGTTATCAGAATATGAGTTCATATTATTGCGATACTCACCCAGTCGCATTATTCGCATAAATAAAAACTTGCAATAATTTCTGAATTTACAGTATGACATTGCTGTTTGTATAGAATTCAGTTATTGGTGAACTCAGGGGTTTAAATAAATGTACTTCTGCCAATTCTACATCATTAAGGGAAAAAAGCTTAGACTCTTTGGCTCAGAGTCAGAATAATATACCAAGAGTATGATGATATTTATTCTTGTGATCTGTGGCTATTGGATCTAGATTGCTTGAGTTAACATGTCAGTCTAATACGAAGTTGAGAATAATCGTGTTACTGTGATATTTATCATCCTTAATATGCATTTAATATTTGCCGCTGGACATGAATACATTTTATCCCCTGCTCCACAGCTGTATACAGGTTTATGTCTTAACTCTTTTTCTGTCATATATTAAAATTGTTTGTCACTTTTTTTTTCTCAGCAACTGCAAGTTTAAGCTTGTTGAAATATATCACTAAGTTCATGAAGTAATTACCAGATCTGAGGGGTCACAAAAAAATAAAATATTACTCAGTTGTTACTGGTGTGAAGTGTTGATCAGATCTGAGGCGTTCACGAAATGAAATAAAATACCACTCAGCTGTTACTGGTGTGAAGTGATAATCAGAGCTGAGGAGTCACAAAAAAATAAAATATTACTCAGTTGTTACTGGTATGAAGTGATGATCAGAGCTGAGGAGTCACAAAAAATAATATATTACTCAGTTGTTACTGGTGTGAAGTGATGACCAGAGCTTAGGGGTAAAAAAATAAAATAAAATACCACCCAGCTTTTACTTGTAAGAAGTGATGATCAAAACAAAGGGGTCACAAAATAGATAGAATGCCATTCAGCTGTTAATGGTATTAAATGATGATCGGAGCTCAGGGGTCACAAAAAACACTCAGCTGTTACTGGTATGAAGTGAAAGTCAGAGATGAGGGGTCACAAAATAAAATAAAATTGCACTCAGCTGTTACTGGTATGAATTGATGATCAGAGCTGAGGGGTCACAAAATAGAATAAAATACTACTCATCTGTTAAGAGTATGACGTGATGATCAGAGCTGAGGGTCAGGCAATGAAATAAAATACCACTCATCTGTTACTGGTAGGAATGTACTGTAAGATAAGTATTACAAAGAGATCAAATGATAAATATCAATATTTTCACTGATTTCAGGGTGTAACTCCTTATGATCTTGCAGCAGCAGAACTGAAGTACTTCCCAAGATACAAGGAAGTAATCGAATACTTACAGGTACATATATTACAAGTTCTTACTTTTAAACAGAATAACATGAAATCAATATTTATTGATGCACCATACATAAAATTAGAAGATAAGGTATGATTGCCAATGAGGCAACTCTCTACAAGAGACCAAATGACACAGAAATTAAGTATAAATTAAGAAGTGTAAAGAGTTATAACACTAAATAAAGCCAAAAGGAGGACACTGAAAGCGATTGTTTTTCATTATTTAGTCCTGTTTATTTCTCAAATTAAAAGTAAACTCAGACAGTTGAGTAGGATTTGCTGCAAGGTTTAAGGTATTCATGGGGACTTGTACCCTACTAAAAGTGTCCAGTCAAACTGAAGAAGTAAACAAAATAGCGGCATACTGATATCAAACCTGTCTTTAATATTTTCTTCTTGGCTTTCGTGAAAACACTAAACACTGTCTACTGGATAAATGGGTTTTCCTACCGCCGTGGTACTAAACACTGTTTACTGGATAAATGGGTTTTCTTACAGGCTGTGGTACTAAACACTGTCTACTGGATAAATGGGTTTTTATACGGGCAGTGGTACTAAACACTGTCTACTGGATAAATGGGTTTTTATACGGGCAGTGGTACTAAACACTGTCTACTGGATAAATGGGTTTTATACGGGCAGTGGTACTAAGTCTTACATGGGTAAGTCTTGGTACTTAAATAACGGCATACTGATATCAAATCTGTCTTTTTAATACTACTGGATAAATGGGTTTTCTTACGGGCAGTGGTACTAAACACTAGCTAATGAGTAGATGGTACTCTTGGGTACCCTTACCACAGTGGAAATAAACACTTGTCTATTTGGTAGATGATACACTAAAGTACCCTAACCAGCAGTAGTACTGAACCTTGTCCACTGGGCAGAGTGGTACCCTTACCAGCAGTGGTACTTAACACTGTCTACTGGGTAGATGGTACACTTGAATACCTTACAGGTAGTGGTACTAAACACTGTATACTGGGTAGGTGGTAGACTTGGATACCCTTACAGGTGGTGGTACTAAACACTGTCTACTGTGTAGATGGTAGACTTGGATACCCTTACAGGCAGTGTTACTAAACACTGTCTACTGGGTAGATGGTACACTTGAATACCCTTACAGGCAGTGGTACTAAACACTGTCTACTGGGTAGATGGTACACTTGAATACCCTTACAGGCAGTGGTACTAAACACTGTCTACTGGGTAGGTGGTACACTTGGACACCTTAACAGGCAGTGGTACTAAACACTGTCTACTGGGTAGGTGGTAGACTTGGATACCCTTACAGGTAGTGGTACTAAACACTGTCTACTGGGTAGATGGTGCACTTGGATACCCTTACAGGCAGTGGTACTAAACACTGTCTACTGGGTAGATGGTACACTTGAATACCCTTACAGGTAGTGCTACTAAACACTGTCTACTGGGTAGATGGTACACTTGAATACCCTTACAGGCAGTGGTACTAAACACTGTCTACTGGGTAGGTGGTAGACTTGGATACCCTTACAGGCAGTGTTACTAAACACTGTCTACTGGGTAGATGGTACACTTGAATACCTTTACAGGCAGTGGTACTAAACACTGTCTACTGGGTAGATGGTACACTTGGATACCCTTACAGGCAGTGGTACTAAACACTGTCTACTGCGTAGATGGTACACTTGGATACCCTTACAGGCAGTGGTACTAAACACTGTCTACTGCGTAGATGTTCACTTGGATACCCTTACAGGCAGTGTTACTAAACACTGTATACTGGGTAGATGGTACACTTGGATACCCTTACAGGTAGTGGTACTAAACACTGTCTACTAGGTAGGTGGTACACTTGAATACCCTTACAGGTAATGGTACTAAACACTGTATACTGGGTAGATGGTAGACGTGGATACCCTTACAGGTAGTGGTACTAAACACTGTCTACTGGGTAGATGGTAGACTTGGATACCCTTACAGGTAGTGCTACTAAACACTGTCTACTGGGTAGATGGTAGACTTGGACACCTTACTGGGTAGGTGGTACAGGCAGTGGTACTAAACACTGTCTACTGGGTAGATGGTACACTTGAATACCCTTACAGGTAGTGGTACTAAACACTGTCTACTGGGTAGATGGTACACTTGAATACCCTTACAGGTAGTGGTACTAAACACTGTCTACTGGGTAGATGGTAGACTTGGACACCTTTACAGGCAGTGGTACTAAACACTGTCTACTGGGTAGATGGTAGACTTGGATACCCTTACAGGTAGTGGTACTAAACACTGTCTACTGGGTAGGTGGTAGACTTGGAGACCTTTACAGGTCGTGGTACTAAACACTGTCTACTGGGTAGGTGGTACACTTGGATACCCTTACAGGTAGTGGTACTAAACACTGTCTACTGGGTAGATGGTAGACTTGAATACCCTTACAGGTAGTGGTACTAAACACTGTCTACTGGGTAGATGGTACACTTGAATACCCTTACAGGCAGTGGTACTAAACACTGTCTACTGGGTAGGTGGTAGACTTGGACACCTTTACAGGCAGTGGTACTAAACACTGTCTACTGGGTAGATGGTACACTTGAATACCCTTACAGGCAGTGTTACTAAACACTGTCTACTGGGTGGGTGGTAGACTTGGATACCCTTACCAGCAGTGGTACTAAACACTGTCTACTGGGTGGTGGTAGACTTGGACACCTTTACAGGCAGTGGTACTAAACACTGTCTACTGGGTAGGTGGTAGACTTGAATACCCTTACAGGTAGTGGTACTAAACACTGTCTAGTGGGTAGATGGTAGACTTGGATACCCTTACAGGTAGTGGTACTAAACACTGTATACTGGGTAGGTGGTAGACTTGGATACCCTTACAGGTAGTGGTACTAAACACTGTCTACTGTGTAGATGGTAGACTTGAATACCCTTACAGGTAGTGGTACTAAACACTGTCTACTGGGTAGGTGGTAGACTTGGATACCCTTACAGGTAGTGGTACTAAACACTGTCTACTTGGTAGGTGGTAGACTTGGATACCTTACAGGCAGTGGTACTGAACACTGTATACTGGGAAGATGGTACACTTGAATACCCTTACAGGTAGTGGTACTAAACACTGTCTACTGGGTAGATGGTATACTTGAATACCCTTACAGGCAGTGGTACTAAACACTGTCTACTGGGTAGATGGTAGACTTGGATACCCTTACAGGTAGTGGTACTAAACACTGTCTACTGGGTAGGTGGTAGACTTGGATACCCTTACAGGCAGTGTTACTAAACACTGTCTACTGGGTAGATGGTACACTTGAATACCCTTACCAGCAGTGGTACTAAACACTGTCTACTGGGTAGGTGGTAGACTTGGACACCTTTACAGGCAGTGGTACTAAACACTGTCTACTGGGTAGATGGTACACTTGGTATACCCTTACAGGTAGTGGTACTAAACACTGTCTACTGGGTAGGTGGTAGACTTGGATACCCTTACAGGTAGTGGTACTAAACACTGTCTACTGGGTAGATGGTAGACTTGGATACCCCTACGGGTAGTGGTACTAAACACTGTGTACTGGGTAGATGGTAGACTTGGATACCCTTACAGGTAGTGGTACTAAACACTGTCTACTGGGTAGATGGTACACTTGGATACCCTTACAGGCAGTGGTACTAAACACTGTCTACTGGGTAGATGGTAGACTTGGACACCCTTACAGGTAGTGGTACTAAACACTGTGTACTGGGTAGATGGTAGACTTGGATACCCTTACAGGTAGTGGTACTAAACACTGTATACTGGGTATGTGGTAGACTTGGATACCCTTACAGGTAGTGGTACTAGACACTGTCTACTTGGTAGGTGGTAGACTTGGATACCCTTACAGGTAGTGGTAATAAACACTGTCTACTTGGTAGATGGTACACTTGGATACTCTTACAGGCAGTGGTACTAAACACTGTCTACTGGGTAGATGGTACACTTGAATACCCTAACAGGTCGTGGTACTAAACACTGTCTACTGGGTAGGCGGTAGACTTGGATACCCTTACAGGCAGTGTTACTAAACACTGTCTACTGGGTAGATGGTACACTTGAATACCCTTACAGGCAGTGTTACTAAACACTGTCTACTGGGTAGATGGTACACTTGAATACCCTTACAGGCAGTGGTACTAAACACTGTCTACTGGGTAGGGTGGTAGACTTGGACACCTTAACAGGCAGTGGTACTAAACACTGTCTACTGGGTAGGTGGTAGACTTGGATACCCTTACAGGTAGTGGTACTAAACACTGTCTACTGGGTAGATGGTAGTGGTACTTGGATACCCTTACAGGCAGTGTTACTAAACACTGTCTACTGGGTAGATGGTACACTTGAATACCCTTACAGGCAGTGTTACTAAACACTGTCTACTGGGTAGATGGTAGACTTGGATACACTTACAGGCAGTGGTACTAAACACTGTCTACTGGGTAGATGGTAGACTTGGATACACTTACAGGTAGTGGTACTAAACACTGTCTACTGGGTAGGTGGTAGACTTGGACACCTTTACAGGCAGTGGTACTAAACACTGTCTACTGGGTAGGTGGTAGACTTGGATACCCTCACAGGTAATGGTACTAAACACTGTCTACTGGGTAGGTGGTAGACTTGGATACCCTTACCAGCAGTGCTACTAACACTGTCTACTTAGTAGATGATACACTTTTAACCAGTAGTGGTACTAAATAGTGGTTACATTTGATTACGATTACCGGCAGTGGTTCTAAAATGTTTGGTTATTTTGGCATTTTTGAAGATCAAGCATATTTGGTCTTTTCTGCTGTTTACAATTTTTACTTTTCTATTGTTTTTTGAGATAATATGCAAAAAACACTAAAATTTGTCAATAATTACCATGCAAGGTAAACAAAAACTCACAGTGCATATTCCTTCTTTTTTTAAGACAGTCATGTCAGAGAAATCCACAAGTACTGCTGGAACAAGGATGGAAGGTATTATTTTATACATTATTTCATTATTAGAATTAACACATGTAAATATAATGAGAGGGAGATCCCTATTTATTTTTAGGTCACAAAGTCAAATGGACAAGGTCAAAGTTACTTTAAATAGGCTGAAATCAGATCAGAAACGGGTTGTCCAGATGCTAGGGTTTAAATTTTCTTTAGGCAATGGGAGGTCCAAAACCTTTGACCAAAAAATACTTAAAGGTCCCTCTTTTATTCTTAGAAAGTATAATTTGAATTGAAAACTCAAGCTAGAAAAACAGAATATGCTCACACTTCCAAAGCACTCATCATATGTCAACCTCATTTTTTTCTGAATTTAAAAAAAATTCAGTCAGAAAGGGTTTCCCTTTCCCATATGGGCCACCGCTATATGCTGTGTTAAATAACACTGCGTCCCTTTTTAATTGTTCTGGTTTCAATTGCTGCTTAAGAACACACTAGCCTAACTTGTCAGATAACAGCTCAACTTTGTTTATAAGTTTCTTTTATCCACTGATTTTGGCAAGATAGATGCTGGGAGGTAGTTTCATGATTTTTATGGGGTCAAGTTTTAAGTTTCGTGTCCAAAAACCAGAGCATTTTCCTTTCAGTGTGTGAGGATAAGTCAGTTGAATCATCGAAATTCACCCAAGGATGATTCACCTTCCGTTAGGGCAAAATTTACGTTTTGCTTTTCCTGTCATATCTTTGGTCTTTAGCTGTCAGAACCTGTCTTTTAGGCTGCATTTCATCAATCAGCCCAGCTGTATCACCTGTTTCTTCAGATTTTCTTTATGTTTGTATACCCGGTAATATATTCTCAAGTTTCCTGGTATCTTGTACGACTATCGGTCATGTGACTGCACTTAAAATCAATTGTGAAGTATTTAAGCAAAACATAAGTTTCCTTTTAGTAAGGTTACATATTGATTTTTTTATACTAGGTTTTGTGGAGCCTGCGACTTTTGGGATAGTGATCTGGCGGCGGCATTAACTAACTTCTTAAAAGCTTAATATTTCAGAAGGCAGGAGACCTGGATGCTTCATACTTTGTATATAGATGCCTTATGATATGAAGTTTCCGTCTGTCATATGTCCATTGTCCTTGACCTCATTTTCATGGTTCAGTGACTACTTGAAAAAAAGTTAAGATTTTTTGTAATGTTAATTTCTCTCTTATTATGAGTAATAAGATAACTAATTTTGGTATGTGTGTACCTTGCAAGGTCCTCATGCTTGTCAGGCAGTTTTCACTTGATCCTCGACCTCATTTCATGGATCAGTGAACAAGGTTAAGTTTTCATAGTCAAGTCCATATCTGAGATACTATAAGCAATAGGTCTACTATATTTGGTGTATGTAATGATTGTAAGGTGTACATGTCCAACTGGCAGGTGTCATCTGACCTTGACCTCATTTTCATGGTTCAGTGGTCATAGTTTAGTTTTTGTGTTTTGGTCTGTTTTTCTAATACTGTATGCAATAGGTCAACTGTATTTGGTGTATGGAAATATTTTACCATGTACATGTCAGTCTGGCATGTTTTATCATGTTTACAGATCAAGTTTAAGTTTCGTTCCGCTCCGCTATTTTTGCCGAAATTACGGGCTTTGGACTTTGAAAATTGTTGAAAATCACAGTTATACGGAGTTTTTTCTAAATTCCTTCAGATATTGGGAAGATTTTTGAGTGCGTGAGTTAACCATGATGAGTTACAGATCAAGTGTAAGTTTCGTTCCGCTCCGCTAATTTTTGTCTAAATTACAGGCTTTGGACTTTGATTAATTGTTGAAAATCACAGTTATACAGACTTTTTTTCTAAACGCCTTCAGATATTGGGGTGATTTTTGGTATGTGAGTTAACTATGATGAGTTACAGATCAAGTTTAAGTTTAGTTCCGCTGTGCTTACTTTTGCGAAATTAAGGGTTTTAGACTTTAAAATTGTTGAAAATCACAGTTATACAGACTTTTTTTCTATACGCCTTCAGATTATGCGCTGTTTTTTGATATGTGAGACTACCATGATGAGTTACAGATCAAGTTTATGTTTCTTTCCGCTGTGCTGATTTTCATGTGGTTTCAACAGATCTTGTTAGATCTGCAGTACATCCACTTCCTGTTTGCTGATAGTTTGAAATTTAATTACTCATTGATCAATGAAAATTTTCATCAAACTAGTATTGGTCTTGAGAGCTGGATACTATCCATGCATGTTTGTGTCCACATGTGGTGTTGAAATTGCAGATTTTCAACTTTTGAGACGGGCCATTCCTGTCGTTCCGACACATCTAGTTTTAATTTGAATTTATTGTCTAAAAGAAATGCACTACGAAATAACTGTGTTCTCGGGCCTATTTAATGATGTACATGTCAGTCTGGCAGGTTTTATTTGACCTTGACCTCATTTTCATGGTTCATTGGTCAGTATAAATTTCCATGGTTTGGTCTGTTTCTTTTATACTATAAGCAATAGGTCATCTATATTCTGTCTATGGAGGATTGTATTAAACATGTTAAAGGTGAACATGTATTTCCGGCTTGGTTTATCTGACCTTGACCATCATTTTCTTGGATCAAAAATGTTAATGTGATACTTGTAGTAAAACTTTATATGTAGGACTATCAACATAAAATCAATGGTCAGTATAGTAGGCGAGACATTTCACCGTATGCAATCTTGTTATATATTTTGTTTGAAATGCTTTTGTAATTTTTCAACCTGCAACAATATGAAAGTTCGGGTTTAACTAACTACAGAGGGGAAGATCAAACCTGTAAATGGAAGGTCACGACCTGGAACCACCGCTAATTTGAACCCTTGAGGAGCCAAATCAAGTACTACATGGGGATTGTGGGGTGGGGTAATTTATTTTATGCCCCACCTATGATAGTAGAGGGCATTATGTTTTTTGTCTGTGCGTCCGTCCGACCGTTCGTCCGTCCGTTCGTCCCGCTTCAGGTTAAAGTTTTTGGTCGAGGTAGTTTTGATGAAGTTGAAGTCCAATCAACTTGAAACTTAGAATACATGTTCCCTATGATATGATCTTTCTAATTTTAATGCCAAATTAGAGATTTTCCCCATTTTCACGGTCCACTGAACATAGAAAATGATAGTGCGAGTGGGGCATCCGTGTACTATGGACACATTCTTGTTTTAATATAGATTAAGTACCTGGACTAGAAATCAGAAATCTCAACAATATAATTGACAAATCAATTCGTCATGACTGGGAAGAGGCAAGTTCAAATGACTGAAATGTGACTTTCTGTGCCTACAATGTATTTAAGGGAAGTTTATTTTTAATCGAAGAATGTATCATATAATAAAAGTCTTATGGGTTGGCTGTTTCTGTATCATCCTTTTTGTCTTGCCTTGACGGAGTCAAAAAGCGAGTCATAGGTATGCTGTTTCGGCAGCGCCAGCGCATCAACAATGTATTAGTTTGTGATTAGGTCTAGTTTATGGTGAACCACTAGTGGTAGGTCAATGATATTTGGTATGCAGTTGTATTAGCATTGGCACATCTCATTACCATGGAGATTATTTGGCCCTGCCCCCTCAGTCATGGTCTATTGACTTCTAAACTTTACTTAGTTAACATGTATTAGTTTGTGATTAGGTCAGTTTATGGGAACCACTAGTGGTAGGTCAATGATATTTGGTATGCAGTTGTATAAGCATTGGCATATCTCATTTCCATGGAGATTATTTGGCCCCGCCTTCTCAGTCATGGTCTATTGACTTTGAAACTTTTGGTTAGTTTTCATGTATTTGTTTGTGATTAGGTCAGTTTAAGGGGACCGTTAGTAGTAGGCTAATGTTAATTGGTATGCAGTTGTATAAGCATATCTCATTTTCATGGAGAATATTTGGCCCGCCCCTCAGTCATGGTCTATTGACTTGCTTAGTTTACATATGTATTAGTTTGTGATTAGGTCAGTTTAAGATGAACCACTAATGTTAAGTCATTTCTATGGAGATTATATAACCCCACCCCTCATTATGGTTCATTGACTTTGAAACTTTTACATAGTTTACAAGTTAATGTTTGTGTTTAGGTTTGTTTAGAGGAACGACTTATGAAAATTCAATGGTATTTGGTATGCAGTTGTATTAGCATTGGCACATCTCATTTCCATGGAGATTGTTTAGCCCTGTACCTTCAGGCATGGTTCATTGACTTTGAGTATTTGCATAACTTACATGTTAAAGTATTGCTATTTTAATTTCAACAGTTGCATTATCAAAATAACAAATAGGCGAGACATATCTCTGTGTTAACAGTTTATATATATTCATGATCATATGTATTGGCCCTCAATTCTTTGAACAGTCAGGGTACTACTTGTACAAGTAATTTTATTTACTTGAAGAAGTAAATATTAATATACTTATATAAGTAAATTTGTAGGATACTTATACAAGTGTATTTTATTTACTTGTATAGGTAAATTATTTTTGGCTTAGTTGTGTCCCTTAGACATTCAGATTTTTAGCTCACCTGGCCGAAGGGCCAAGTGAGCTTTCTCATCACTTGGCGTCCGTCGTCATCTGTCGTCGTCGTTAACTTTTACATTTTGAACTTCTTCTAGAGAACCACTGAATGGAATGAAACCAAACATGGCATGAATGTTCCTTATGAGGTTCTGACCAAGTGTTGTTACTTTGTAGCCTATCCATCATCCAAGATGGCATGCGCGGGGACTTAGTTTAACATATGACCCTATGGGAAATGCATACACATGACTTCTTTTAGAGAACCACTGAATGGAATGTAACAAAACATAGCATGAATGTTCCTTACAAGGTGCTGACCAAGTGTTGTTACTTTGTAGCTGTTCCATCATCCAAAATGGCCGCCAGTGAGGGACTTAGTTTAACATAGGACCCTATGGAAATGCATACAAATGACTTCTTTTAGAGAACCACTGAATGGAATGAAACAAAACATAGCATGAATGTTCATTAGGAGGTGCTGACCAAGTGTTGTTACTTTGTATCCGATCCATCATCCAAAATGGCCACCAGCGAGGACTTAGTTTAACATAGGACCCTAAGGAAATACATACAAATGTCTTCTTTTAGAGAACCACTAAATGGAATGAAATAAAACATGGCATAAATGTTCCCTATGAGGTGCTGACCAAGCGTTGTAACTTTGTAGGCGATCAATCATCAAAGATGGCCGCCAGCGGGGGGACTTCATTTAACATAGGACCCTACGGACAATACATACAAATGTCTTCTTTTAGAGAACCACTTAATGGAATGAAACCAAACATGGCATGAATGTTCCTTTTGAATTGCTGACCAAGGGTTGTTACTTTGAAGCCGATCCATCATCCAAGATGGCCGCCAGATAGGGACTTAGTTTAACATAGGACCCTATGGGAAATAGATACAAATGTCTTTTTAGAGAACCACTAAATGGAATGAAATAAAACATGGCATGAATGTTCCTTATGAGGTGCTGACCAAGTGTTGTAACTTTGTAGGCCATCCATCATCCAAGATGGCCGCCAGCAGGGACTTCGTTTAACATAGGACCCTATGGACAATACATACAAATGTCTTCTTTTAGAGAACCATTAAATGGAATGAAACCAAACATGGCATGAATGTTCCTTATGAGGTTCTGACCAATTGTTGTTACTTTGAAGCCGATCCGTCATCCAAGATGGCCGCCAGAGAGGACTTAGTTTAACATAGGACCCTATGGAAAATACATACAAATGTCTTCTTTTAGAGAACCACTAAATGGAATGAAATAAAACATGGCATGAATGTTCCTTATGAGGTGCTGACCAAGTGTTGTTACTTTGTAGCAAATCCATCAACCAAGATGGCTGCCAACAGAGGACTTAGTTTAACAAAGGACCCTATGGGAAATATATACAAATGTCTTCTTCTAGAAAACCGCTTAATGGATTGAAACCAAACATGGTATGAATGTTTCTTTTGAGGTGCTGACCAAGTGTTGTTACTTTGTAGCTGATTTGTCATTGTCCTTATAAAGTCATTTTCTACAATTTCAATGAATTTATTGGTAATTTCTGTAAACTTTACAAAAGTCTTCTGCTTTTGATTAAATTACAGGGCCAATATTAAACCAAATTTGGCCTCAATCATTATTAGGATATCTGTTATGATTTTTGTCTATTTTTACATGATTTCCAAAACCAAAGTAGAATCAGGTGAGCAACACAGGCTCTTGGGAGCCTCTAGTTTACTTATACAAGTAAAAAGTCATCCTATCTTCTTTTCTTGAATTTCTTAGGACTTTTTACTCTAATAGAATTTTAATTGTCTGTCCTTTACAGATGTCTTTACTAATCATTTAAGTGTAATTTCATGGACAATGAAAATCTCATTTGTATGTTATTTTCAGAACACTGCTCATTTACAAGCCCCAAGGGCAATTTTTGAAGGCCTTTTTTCTTTGTTGAATTAATGAGATGAAACATTGAACTCTAATCAAAATTATGAGCTAACCTGAGAAAAATTTTAAAGGCATGTTTTACATCTCAAAACTTGAGAATTTTCGGTATTGTAAAAAAATTACTTATACAAGTAAATTTTGAGAAAATTAAGGAGATCATTCAAACATTATAATTTACTTATATTAGTATATTATTATTTACTTCTTCAAGTAAATAAAGATTACTTGTACAAGTAGTACCCTGACTGTCGAGTCTCAGGGCCCATAAGCTAATATAACCTTGACAGTGATGTTCCTTTGGCACAATCATAAGGTGTTTATATATCACAACTCGTTCGCTATGCCTGTGTCTGTTTTGACGTTTTGGATTTCAATGAACGTAATCTGTGTATTACTGGTATATTATTAAGTCAGGGATTTCATTACCACAAATTTCTTAAAATCTTACTCAATTCTTCCATAGATATAAAGATTTGGTTTTGAAGTTTGGTTATACCTGTAGAAAACTTATTTCAAACTGGATAGCACATCCTAATTTTTACAGAGATGTTGTTTACCAAGCACGGAAATTTAGAAACGATCCGTGTAAACTTATAGATCCTTTAGATAAACTTATTCTTAAAGGTTACCAAATCAACACTGTAATTAGATCTTTTGAAATATTAGTGATGTCTTTACACTAAATCCATAGGAAGTTGGATGTGTACTGATTGATATATTTTAGTTTTAGATGCGTAATTTTTTTATTATTTGTTATTGGCTTTGAACTAGCTGTCAGTAACTGTGAGTACTCTCAGATCTGTACTTAATGTCTTTTTGTTGTGGGGATGTATAAGTACCCTACCACATCCACTCTGTGTTTTTGTTACTTGTTTTGTGCTTTGTATCTATCTGATGAGTTAAGCCCTTTTAAACTGATTTTGTAGTTTGTTCATATGTTGTACTGTTACACCACTGTCCCAGGTTAGGGGAAGGTCGGCGCCCGCTAACATGTTTAACCCGCCACATTCTGTATGTGCCTGTTCCAGAGGAGCCTGTAATTCAGTGGTTGTCATTTGTTGCTGTATATCAAATTTGTTTTCATTCATTATTTTGTACATAAGTCATGCCGTTAGTTTTCTTGTTTGAATTGTTTTACATTTGTCATATTGGAGCCTTTATAGCTGACTATGGGCTTTGCTCATTGTTGAAGGCTGTATGGTGACCTGTAGTGGTTAATTTCTGTGTCATTTGGTCTCTTGTGGAGAGTTGTCTCATGGGCAATTATACCAAATCTTCTTATTTTTATATTGAATCTATAACAGGGTCAATACAGAAACAGGCAGTATTAAAGTATTAAGAAATTTGTCGGGAGTCCGGAGGGGTGTTGAAATATTCATGGTTTTTGGAAGAGGGTCTTCAATTTATTTTCCTTTAAGGTTCCCCCTATGAAATAAAATGATCAGTCTCTTAGATCATAAGTATGTTGTTCAATATTCATTAAACCTTGATCTTTTTGTTTCACATGTGCAATCTTCGTGTTCAACCACAGGCCCACCGGCCAAGGCTTGTAAAACTTCTGTCGGGCCTGTAAAAATCATCTCCACAGGCCAATATAATTTTAACTAAAATTTTCTTAAAATTCAGCTTTTAGATTCAAAAGTCTGTTGTGAAGATTGCATGTGTCGAAAGTCGCAGAATCCAAGACATAGGGATTACAATCTAGCGGCAGCAACAGCATAAACTATTTGTATATAAATATTTATATTTCAGAAGGTAGAAGACCTGGATGCTTCATACCTTGTATGCAAATGCCTTATATTCTTATATTACGAAGTTTCCTGTCTGTCATATGTCTATTTCCATTTTCATGGTTAAGCAACTGCTTGAATATTTTTAGTCCCCTATCGACGAAGTTAAGTTTTGCACTCTGTCCGTCTGTCTGTCTGTCCATTCTTCAGTTCGTCAAATCAGTTTTCCAGACTATTTTCCTTGGTGCTTGAAGATATTGATTTGATATTTAGTATATATATAGTTTTATCATGACCAGTTACAGATCAAATTTGATTTTTGTTCTGGTCTGATGATTTTGTGCAGAGTTATGATCCTTGGACTTTGAAAATTCACGCAAGTAATCAGTTTTCTGCATTTTTTTTTTTCGTCATGCTTGATATTTTATATATAGGTTACCATTACAAGTTACAGATCAAGCTCGAATTTTGTTCCGATCTGATGATTTTGTGCAGAGTTATGTTTCTTGGATTTAGAAAATTCTCTCAAGTAATCAGTTTTCTGCATTTTTTCATTATGCTTGAAGATATTGATTTGGTATTTTGTATATAGTTTTACATTGACAAGTTACAGATCAAGTTTGAATTTTGTTTGTTTGAATGATTTTTTGCAGCAATATGGCACAGGCACTTATCTCAGAAAAAAAAATCCCATTATACCTTAATGTAACACAAGGTACTTAACTCGCATTTTGAAAATGTCAAATGTTTAATCACAATCCAAATTCAGAGCTGTATCAAGCTTGAATGTTGTGTCTATACTCAACTGTTCAGGGTTCGACCTCTGCAGTTGTATCAAGCTGCGTCCTGTGAAGCATTTATTTAATTAAGAAAATATCATAAATTACCAATTCAGTTAGCATTTTGTTCCAGTACAATGAATTTTCAATGATAGGGGACTATGTATTGCGATGCAATAATCTCAGAATGCTTGTTCTAATTTATTTGCCGATATGTAATATGGTACACCCTTTTCCGTCTTTCTGTTCACCCATATACTTCCCTGTCTGTCTGGAGAATGCTTTAATGAAATTTAAAGAAATATTTATGCAATATTTGAATAGATGGAATAAATCTTTACTTTGATTTTCAAAAATGTGTTTGTCTGTCGTTCCATAGTTACCAGTCAGAGCTCTGACATAAACAAGTCAGAATAAAATGACTTCCATAGGTCAGATATAATTTGATGTAAGTGTTGTCTCCCTTCTTGCACTCAACAGAATATGACTTGTACAGGTCAGTTTATGTCAGACTGTAATTTATCATAAAATGACTTCCACAGGTCAGCTTTTGCACAAAATATTGTGACTTAATATCTTCATATTCTAATAAGATTTATGCCCTTTTAATGCATTTTGACTTAGAGAGGTCATTTTGTTCTGACTTGAAGCAGTCATTACTACCACTTTGTTATCAATCTCCATAAAAATATGGTGATAACTAGTTTCAATTAAAGAGTTTAAAAGTGCGGCTCATCATACCTTATTCTTTCCAGAATCTAAACATAATATATTTATCTCATCACATTCAATCATTTCAAAATACAAACAAAAACCAGGGAGAAAAATGGATCACAATTTTCTGTCAATATCAAAAGATTTACAAAATACAATATTGGATACATTTACTAGTACCATGACAATACTTCAAATCTTCCAAGGAAAAACAAGACACTTATTCATGATAAGCCTATGTTAATAAAAGATCTATTCTCATCCACTTTTAGGTAAATTTATCAAGAGCAAAACATTTATTATTTTAATATTTCAATTAAGGTAAATTATTACCGTAAATACTGTTGTGCAAACTGACTCAAACAAGTCACATTATGTTCTGACTTCAAAGAGTCAGTCAAAACTAAACTTATTTCAACTTTTAAGTCTAGTATTGTCATATTGATTTAAAATGTATGGGAAAGCCAGATGAAAGACATAGGAAATAAGGTCCCTAAAGTCACAATGAGGACTATAAAAAATTATTTAGTATATTCAATATTTAAATGTATTTTCTTTTAAACAGGTCAAATCATGTTTTGACTTAAAACAGTCAGTCAAACTAAATTTATTGAAATTTTTAAAGTCGGGCACTGCCATATGATATTAAATGAATGTATGGGAGCGTCAGATAAAGACATAGGAAATATATGTAAGATCCCTAAATTAAATAACAATTTGACTTAATTGTTTCTAAAAGTTATCAAATAATAAATTCAAAATGGCAGATTCAGAAGCAGGCATTAAAGGAAGTACACCTAGCTTTGATTGGAAATTTTGTTCTGCAAACAGACTTGAACAGGTCAAATCATGTTCTGACAAATTGACTTAAACAGGTCAAATGAGCATGCTCTGACAAATTGACTTAAACAGGTCAAATCATGTTCTGACTTAATTTATTGAAATTTTAAGTCAGGCATTGCCATATGATGTTACTGTATGGAAAAGTCAGATAAAAGACACAGGAAATATATGCAAGATCCTCTAAGATAAATAACCATTGGACTTAATTGTTTCTAAAACTTATCAATTAATAAACTCAACAGTGGCAGATTCAGAAGGGGCTAAGAGGAAGAACACCTAGCTTTGACTGGAAATTTTGTTCTGCAAACTGATTTGAACAGGTCAAATCATGTTCTGACTTAAAAGAGTCTGTCAAAAACTAAATGGCTTGCAACTGTAACAGTCGGGCATTGTCATTATCATGATGTGATTGTTAAAATGTATGGATACAACTAGGAAAAAAATCACAAAATTAAGTCACAATTATAAGAACTGTATAAAAGTTAATTTGGTATATATTTGATATCTTAATATTTTATTGAGGTAAATCCTGTT